>KQ964250.1:1039359-1332594 GCA_001566295.1 Microdochium bolleyi
AAGGTATTAAAATGATGTGGCCAATAAGCACTACCCCGTATTCAGACAACGGTAGCGAGCCACGCAGGATCCGACACAGAGGCGCCTCGGACCCGAGCGGCTCGATTGCCAGGGGACCCGGCAGGCGTAGGGCACAAGCTCGCGGGTCCAGCACACCGGCCGAAACTCTGTCGTCAATGACTTACGGAGTACAATGCACTGCAACCACATTCTTTGGCTGATCACACCCTGTTTGTCAGCGAAGCGGCCCCGAGGAGGGGGGTTTGCAACTGGTTCAGCTACCTAGTCCAATGCAGGTGCATCCTTTGAAGGCGACAATGTAACCTACTTAAGCACTTCCACTGCGGGCCGGCCCTGGTTCATGACATCGTCTGGACTCGCTTGCCAGCAGGGAACAAGCTCCAAAGATCCCCTGCTGTTGGGGGCCGAAAACGATTGGTGGCTTTCAAGGTGACCGGTCTGAACTAGGCTTTTGCCGTCTTGGTTCGTTCAAGCTCTAGCCTTACGGCTGAGCGCTTATGTGTGATTAATTATATGGAGGAGGAGCGCCATGCCCGCTTGGGCTTCGCGTTGCCGTTCACATCCCTCTCTCGTTCAGGAACGCGACTTTCACAACTTTGCATGACTTACAACTTAACTTTCGCCAACGCCTAGCAACTATCTTCAAATCTTCGGCTCGTACCGTTGGGTTAATGCCTGGTTGAAAGTCCCAAGCCGATTCCGACCGGCTCCGAACTGCCGATAAGCTTACTTCCCGGAGACCTGGTCACGGGAAAGAGACCTGGTTCGTCCAGCCTGGTGCTTGACGCCACCGGTCCGTGAGGTCGAGTCCATGACCAAATCCCCTTTTTCTTTTTTCACGAAGCAGCAGCAGCATTGTCTTGAAGGCCCAGTACAGAAAACAGAAAATGGATGCAGCAGAACGCAAAGATGGCTTGCCTCCAGACCCTTCGGCAAGACTACGGTTGGACCCAGGCTCGCAGCTCCCGGAAGTCTACATGCAATCCACACTGCCCGAGGCTGTTGTGCACTCCACGCTGCCCGAGGCGGTCCCGGCCGACGACTATCACCATCATCAGTATCAACATCAACAGCAGCAGCAACAGAAATACTACCAGGACCAGGAACAAAAGCAGTGGTTACAGTCCCCCACTGACGGATCCACCAACACCTACACAGAGTCGCAGGGAGGCTGGACGAGCGTGTCTCAGCGCGGCCCGAACCCCCTGGTGGCGGAAGGAGAACGTCAGGAGGCGAAGCAGGAGGATGACAAGACACACAAGACAATCCTGGGCCTGCGCAGGCGCAAGTTCTGGCTCATCATCGGCCCGCTGCTGCTGATACTGGCCATGGGGTTAGCGGTGGGCCTTGGTGTTGGACTCTCAGCCAGATCATCGAGCGGCGGCGGCGGCTCTACGGCGAGGTAAGTAGATCGCGCAGAGGACAGAAAGCAAGTGGGCAGGACGTGCAAGATGGCTGAGCTGACGGTATTTTCGACTGCAGTGCACCGGCAGCGGCTCCAACACCCGTGGCATGCCCAGCGGCCAACGGCACAGTCTACACACAGACCGCCGCGGACGGGGGCGCCTCGTTCCTGGTGGTCTGCAACGTGGACTACAACGGTAACGACCCGGGCTCCGGGACCACGGACCTGACCAACATGGCGTCCGTATCGGTCGAGGACTGTATGAAGAGCTGTGCGGCGACCCGGGACTGCGCGGGTGCCTGGTTCGGAGACTACTATGGCCGCAAGTGTTTCCTAAAGAGCACGCTGGGCGTGTCGCACGTCTCGAAAAACTCATTCTTTGTGATTAAGCAGAAGGGGTAGTGCTGTGTCAAACAGGAGCTGTGCAGTTCTGTGCGGGCTGCTGACTTTATTCGCTACATAATTGCACAGCAAATGGTAAGGACGACACCGTAGACGTCTCATAGGCCAGCTGCAGCAATAAAGGCTCATCCTCGGAGAGAAACAAGAATGATGATAACTGCACCAGCACCTGAGCAAGCCTGGCTATCTTTCAGCCCGTCACCGTCACTTGGCTGCATGCTAGCTGGTACTGCTGACTGGACGAACGAAGGATATTTCTGGCCGATCACGAGAACTCCGACTCACTGCTATCGTTAATTCCCATGTTCGTGCTTTCTCTGCGGCAGTGGTAGCGTCATCAAGAGCGCTTCTGCGCGCAAGCCGTCGCGTTAATTTTTTGGCCCAGCTCCATCGGCCGCAAGCCTGAGGTGATCCAAACTCTCAGCTAACAGGGGCGTACTGAATTTGGAAGAGATCGTTTATGTGCCCGAGAGTGGTCCTCGGCCCGGCGCTCGCAAGTAACAACATTGTTCGGACGAGATTGGTCTGATGCACCAGGTACTCTCGGGAGACCACCAGCTGCCCGTTCGAGAGCAGCGCCTTGTTGCTCTGGAGCACGTAATACAGACCTCTCATGGCGCGTCGCAACATGAGATCTCTATCTGCTTCGGTCACATCTGGTCCGTAAGAATGTTGCGATATGTCGAGCTGAGCGAGGACCAAGTGCTCTACGGATTGCGAATTGTCACTTGTTGTGCGGAGATACCAGTCACATATGTTGAGGAGAGGGACCGTGCATGTAAGTGGGAGTCGTCTACCGTATGCAAGGCCGTTGGGGTCTAGCTTGCTTAGAATACTGTGGACGCACTGGACGCTCAGGGGATCCTGTATATCTACACTGGTAGTCGCGTTTGTGGTCTTGGGCTTGCTGTCAGATGGGATCCTCGGCGACGCGGAGGTGCACTCACTTGCAGGTCTTTTCTCAATCCGACAATGAGTGCCCGAGCCTCGTCGCGAGTGATTGGTTTGGCAAAGTTGGCGAATGCCATGATGCCATCCATCGGTCCTAGGCCACCCCGATCGTCAACCGAAGCCCCTGTGGCATCGTCGAGCATGGTAGGAGAGTGGTCCTTGTTCTGAAGGAGGTGATGGACAAGCGGGTAAAAGCGCTTGATACTGGCGATTGCCGTATTGAGCAAATCCGATATTGAGGCCTATGCAATGATTTGAGCTGCCGGTAAGCTATACGGGTGCGGGATGGTTGTTGCGGAAGACGTTGGAAAGTCCATCAGCGATTCCTGGTGGTAGTAGCCGTGATGGAAGTGTCATCTCGAGAGACCTCGAGGCAGTTGCTCGTAGGAGCTTAGTGTAGGAAGGTGCGACCCGGTAGGGCTCATCCCCAGCTGAAAGGGCAGTCTCTGGGATGGCACCCACAGGTGGTGTCCAATGTCTACATCCTGTCGTCGTCCATCTAGTCTCGCCCTGAACCGAGAACTGCAGCACGAGCTGGCGCACTGATGTTGAGGTGAGAACTGGGTTGACCCAAGTTGCCTTTTTTTGTGTGTGTGTGACGCTCGTACCCAATCGCCCGAAGGATGGCAGTGCTGGCCAGCACCGTCTACATTGCAAAAATCTGTGCAGTGCTGTCGACTTGCGAGTGCGCTGTTGACCCATTGCAGCCCGTGAGGACACCGGAACCCACGGAATCACCCACGGGATGACGACGCAGCCAACACGAAGAAGAAGAGCCGCGCCTTTCGGCGTTCCGAGCCCGCTGCAGCTAATCAATGTGGGCTCCGGGGCGGCCGGTGCCCCCGGGGCGCTGCCGATGGCGTGCAGATCACGGTCGCACTGGGCTTAGCGGCCGCAGGTAGCCCCAAAGCTTGGCCTGAGGCTGGTGACATCATCCCTCGAGCTCCCGCGAGCTCCGCCGTGCTCAACTCAATTGCCTTTTCTGCCCGCGTGCTCGCACATTTCTTGTCACGGCAGCTGAATCTCAGATCATCTTCGCCCGCGTTAGACCTTGAGGGGCACTTTGCCAGACGCACATAGACCATAGATCCACCTGACGACAACGACAAACACAACGCCCGCATAGACCATCAGAGCTCCCCGTACAGCAACATACAACCCCGCCACAATGTCGTCGCAAGGCATAACACCAAACTTCGCCCCGGGCGACTACGTCAAGTTCTTCGGCGCCGGTGCACTGGCTGCCACCGTCACACATGGCGTAAGCATCCCGAAGACCCAGAATCACGATACCATGCAGAACCCCCCCGCCGCTGACGTCTTGAAACATTTCTCTCCAGGCCGCCACCCCCATCGACGTCGTCAAGACGCGCATCCAGGTCGACGACGCCATGAAGGGCATGAACATGGTCCGCGCGGGCCGCAGCATCGTCGCCAAGGAGGGCGCCTCGGCCCTGCTCACCGGCTTTGGCCCCACGGCCGTTGGCTACCTCGTCCAGGGCGGCGGCAAGTTCGCCGGCTACGAGTTCTTCAAGAAGAAGTTCATCGACCTCGCGGGCTCCACCGAGAAGGCCACCGAGCACCGCACCGCTATCTACCTGACCTCCTCCGCCGCGGCCGAGTTCTTCGCCGACATTGCGCTGTGCCCGCTCGAGGCCACGCGCATCCGGCTCGTCTCGTCGCGGGGCTACGCCACCGGCCTGGTGCCGGGCTTTATGCGCATGGCGAGGGAGGAAGGCTTCCGCGGCTTCTACTCGGGCTTCGTCCCGCTGCTGTTCAAGCAGGTCCCCTACGCCGTAGGCCAGTTCTCCGTGCACGAGGCCGCGGTGGAGTGGATCTACCGCACCATGGGCCCCGAGCGGAAAGCCAAGCTCACGCACCTCGAGTCCACGGGCGTCGAGCTCTCGTCGGGCATCGTCGCCGGTGTCGCGGCCGCCGTACTCTCGCACCCGGCCGACACCTTGCTGTCCGCGATGAACAAGGGCGCCGGCGACAAGACGCAGAGCTCGACGGCCAGACTGTTCAGCCTGGCAAGGGAGTTTGGCCCCAAGAGGCTGCTGACCACCGGGCTGGCGCCGCGTGTGCTGATGACGTGCGGGCTGGTGTCTGGGCAGTTTGTCATCTACGCGCAGTGCAAGGCGCTCGTGGGGGCTCCGCCGGGCATCGAGATTCACAAGGAGGAGAAGCTGGACTAGATTTCTGACATTACGGTGGTGCTTGGGACAGTCATGTCGTCTTCGATTTTGTTATTTTGTTGTTGTTGTTGTTACATTGGCAAAGGCGTTCCGGATAGAGCGAGCCCGAGACAATATTATAGTAATACATATCTCATCAGAGCTGAACTACCGTATCCGCCCCTGCGAGGGCCAGATGCCCATCTTGTTCCAGAACGCCCTCCCGTCCAGAGCCCTCCCGACACTAGACGCATCTCTTGGCAGCGCCCGCACGCCCTCCTCGACCATGAGCTCTCCCACCCACTGCAGCCTGACGCGCTGCGTCTCGACACGCTCCACGGACAGCCCCGCCGCTGCCCTCTCCTCGTCGGGCCGCGAGACGTCCGCGACGGCCCAGTCCTGCACGAGATCCCACCAGTCGTACACGTGCATGTCGCAGAGCAGCCAGCGCTGGCCCTTTGTGAAGTTGCGGTGCAGCGCGACGACCGCGCGGCTCACGTCCTCGCCGTGGATCACGTGCAGGGCGCCCTTGGCGCGGAGGTCCTCCTTTGACTTGATGACCCGGTCGACCCAGCCGCGCGGCTGCCGCTGGCCGCCATACAGACCCGCCAGGCTGAGCACCGCGGCGTCGACGGCGGGGATGGCCATGAGCTCGTCCTCGGCGATGGCGCGGGCGTTGCTCGTGTCGTAGGGCGAGGACGAGTCCTGCCATGTCGGCGCGCTCCAGACGCTCGTCACGCCGAGCTGTATGAACTGCGGCCGGGTGGTGGTGGTGGTGGTGGTGACGTTGTTGTCCTTGCGGGTCTCCAGGTAGAGCTTGACGAGCTGCTCGGACTGGCCCTTGCCCTTGAGCGGGAAGGTGATCAGGACGGTGGTGGCAGTGGGCAGCTTCGCGTAAGGGCGAGGATCCGAGGACTCTGGGTCAAACTTGAACGGGATGGTGCCGTCATGGCCGGTGGTTGTGGTGGCGGCATGCTTGATACCCTCGCGCTTGAGGAGCGGGAGGAGGAAGCTCGATGTCCAGCCGGCACCAAGGACGAGCAGGTCGACCTTCTCCGGCTGGTCGTCGGCGAGATGGACAATCATGGCTGCGGACTTTGTATCACGGGAGAATATGGCGAAGTTGTGCCGGAAATATCGGGACGGAAAGGATGACGTTGACTTAGTTTCGGCGGGGCATATCCTGGGGCTCTAGGTGGTTCCTGGGTGCCCCACAAGCAACGCTCTTTGCTGCCAGTGGGCGGGCATCGTGAATGTAACCGTCCACAACTTCAGACGGTTTACACGGCACGAAGCACTCTGATCTTAAAAAACCGCTGAAAGAGATGGTCTTGCTTGTTAAGGTTTGGGCGCAGCATCACTCGCTTGTCAGCTGATTGGCATGGCTATTGACGGTCCAAGCTGTCGCCGCTGCCTAACTTCATGCTTAGCTCCGGGATTACGGTTGGTGCTTGGCGAAACATAGCGTGGTCGCGCGGCCTTACACACAGCACGACACCGCAAACGCCGCCATGATCGTCGTGGTATAACAATTGCTTCGATGAACATGTAACGGACCGCCATTCCGCAATCCGTTTCGAAACGAAATAATCCACCTCATCGCAATCTTTGATCGGTGCAAGACCTTGGCCTCTTTTCAAAGAAGCATGGCACCCGAAGTCCCCATTCTCACCGTGCTCGACGCGGCAGCCTGGTCGCGGTGGCTTGCTTCCAGCGGCAGAACATCCAGCGGCGTCTGGCTCACGCTGGCCAAGAAGAACGTCAGCAAGCCCACATCGCTGACCTACACCGAGGCGCTCGACGAGGCGCTCTGCCAGGGATGGATCGACGGCCAGCGGCGCGGCGGCGACGATAGGACCTTCAGCCAGCGCTTCACGCCGCGCACAGCAAAGAGCGCCTGGTCCCAGCGCAACGTCGCGCACGTTGCCCGCCTCGAGTCGCAGGGCCGCATTCAGGAGCAAGGGCGGCTGGCGATTGAGGCGGCAAGGGCCGATGGCCGGTGGGACGCGGCATATGCTGGGTCCTCGACCGCGGAGCTGCCGAGCGACTTCCTCGATGCTGTCGCGGCAGTGCCAGCTGCTAAGCGGGCTCTGGAGTGGATGTCGAAGCAGGAGCGGTTTGCGATATATCTGCGACTCGCTGCGCTCAAAACGGCCGCGGGCAGGGAGAAGCGGATCGCGGCCTATGTAGATATGCTCGCGGGTGGGCAAGGTGAGAATGTGGAGAGCGAGGACTCGAGACCCGGGAACGAGTCGCAGAACAAGACGGCGTCCTCAGGGAAGGTGGTACGAAGCAGAAAGCAGAAGCCGGACACAGCGCGTGCCGAACTCTCAGTGACTCCTGCGAAGAAGCGGAAAGCTAGCGTGGACATCCCCATGAACAGCTCGAGTTCCCGGAGGTCGGCTCGTCTGTCAAGAGCTGCGCAGCAGGCCGGACAGTGAGACGGGGCAAGCGGCGAACAGACAACGGCAGCGTTGGCAGGGTATACATAGACTCAAGAAGGTGAACCTCGGAGGGGCGTGGGATGTGAATTGTGGACTCCGGTGGTCCGGGGGTTGCTTAGCGGCCAGGCCCGATATCGTGGGACTTGAACGATCGTCTCCACAGTCAGTTCTTTGGGGAAGCGGAACACGATCAGTGGACCAGATATGTATCCAGCAACCCACGCGAGGCACTTCTTAAAATCCCAAGAAGAAGGATGCTTTGCTATTCTGTCGAGCCTTGAACATTGAGACTCAAATGTCCGAGGATTTCTACCTTTTAAATCATGCTGCACAGCACGATGCCAACATTGAATTCACGAACTACCCGTGGAGTCTGCGGATCCAGGTTGTCCAGGGTCGCGACTTCCGCGTGAACTCGTTTGTTCTGGACCCACTTTAAAGTTGCGGACGATGGGCTCATCAACCTTCGTCCCTTCACATCCCAACTCACCTCTATTCTCTTTTCCTTCGCCCGGCAAGACACACAATCACCTGTTCTCGCACCAATGCTCAGGAATAAGGCTGCCTGCGCTCAGCCCAACAGCACCGCCACGTAAGCAAGGCTTCGACGCGTCTCCACTAACGGCTCGCCAACCGCCGGATCACGCGGCGGGGCGTTGCTCATCGCTGCCGAGCACCTATCGGTTGCTCCATGGAGACTTTAAGCAAGGGTTGCAATGAGCCACATACGCATTCGCGAGCCGAATCGAGGTATTGACGGCCATGGTGTACACCCCGAGCAAGCCCCGTCTACCGGGCAAGCCGCCCTCGAAACAGAAAGTATCACCTGAGGACTGGCAAATTACCGGCCTAGATCTTCGCCCTGGCGACATCCCCACGCGCGAAAATAAGGATTTCTCGAAGCTACATCCCAGCCTGTTGGCTCCAGACTTTACGGAGCCAGGTGCAAGCCAGCCGGACAGGTTTCGTACCAATGTCGCCGTCATGCTGCGCGCCTTTGACTACTTTTTTGATCTTAGAGAGATTGAGGACTTCTGGGATCGTCTGAAGCGCACAGTCTGCCAACATTTCAGCACATATGCGATGGAACTCGTTGCTGAGAGATACCTCGCCGCCAGGCAACGATATCTTGAGAAAAATAGCATAAATCCTGAAGTTGGGCAGGGTTTAGAACTCGTCATTACCAACTTGGCTGATAAGATCATGTCTAAGAAGAGATATGGTCTCCGTAAGCATAGCCACTTGCACGAGAGCTTCTCCGAGCGAAGCGAGAGCTGGGCAAGAGCTGTTAAGCGCCTCGACCGCCTCTTTGGTCCGTTGAAGGAGCCTCCCACCAAAGCTTACTTGGCCTCCATTTCCGGCTTCAAGCGACCAGAGTCACCGTCTTCCCTGATGAAGCAATCTCCCAAGGACAAAAGTCCATTCTCAGAGACCACATATGGTGTGGCGATTAGCTCTGCTGCGGAGGACAAGCCAGCACTCAGACATAGAAAGTCTGTATCTCCTACAGACACCAAAGTGCCTGCCAATGTCATGCCTTCTGCACACTTCATGTCGTCTGCAGATAATAAAGCTTTGGCAAGAGTCCATTCACCGACAGACAGCAAGTCCTTCGCAGATGTTAACCATTCCGTGCAGAACAAATCTGGTAGAAGCTCCGAACCTTCACCGCCAGACGGCTCCTGGTTGTCACGCTGGCAACCCATGAGGCCGAATGGCACCGCCCCGGGCCATCGCCAGTCGATTGAGGATGTTCCGTACAATGGTACTTCAAGGAATCCCAAGCCTGGATCTGAGAGCATGCGGGCAGTCCCAACCAGGAGAGCCTTGCCTTTAGGGCAGCCCGTTTTATTCGGTCAGCCGTCTGCAATTAGCAGTTCAGCATCTCCGATAGATGGACGATATTCAAGATCGCCAGAGACGACACGGCTGCCGAATGTGGAGAGTCCGCCAAAGCACTCACTGTCCTCTGCACGAGAGAAGAGACCGGCCTCGGCTGACGCACAGTCGCCGAGCTCCAAAAGACGAGCTGTTGAGTTAGCTTCAACAAAAACAATGACACAGCTCTCAGAAAGCGCCACCAAGTCGCTGGAAACACAGCCGCCCAGCGCAGCGCATACAGTGCAACCACCACATCAAGCTTTTGTCAAACTCGATGGAGACCGCGGCCGGACAGGAGATAATCCTATTAACCACGCGAAGGGCATCCCGGAAGTGTCAAGCTTCGCTATTAGTTCTTCCCTCACCACCGCCACACGCAATAAGGACATGACCTCGGATCCCGTTCAAGCTATGGACTCAACCACATCTTCCATGGTATATGCCCTCCCGCCTGGCAGGGAACGAGGAAATCATCCTCACGGTGTAGAACTGCACCGCCTACGAAGTGAGGTGGGTACCAAAAACAGGCAGATAGAGGAGCTGCGAAGCCTTCTGAAGCGAGCCAACGACAATGTTGAAAGCTTGCAACAGGAAGCGAGCGATATGAGGGAGCAAGTCATACTTTTGGAACATGATAAAGCGGAGCTGACTGGACAGCTCCGAGTGCCGGAGATGAAGCTTGCTCAATCGCCTGTCAACGCTATACCCCAAGACCAGCCCCCGGCTCCAACCACCGCCGTAGAGGTCATCGTCGAGGCCGAGCTTCAGGCCCAGATTCGTTTCAAGCAGTACCTAGCACGCCGGGATTACAAGGGACTTTTGGAAAACGTAGCAGCCGAGCTACCAAAGCTGGCGAGACCGCTTGTACTCGGTCTCCAGAAGGAAATTGGCGATGAGCAAAGTTCAGCATGTAAAGCTCTGGAACATGTGTGGCTAGCGCTGGACTGGACAGAACAGCAAGCGAGGTCAAGTGCTGCTAATCTGTGACGAATTTGTACGACTTTACAGTCACCAAAGACAGCAACGTGTGTGGTCAATCTCACCAATAGTGGACTTTGTAAGAACTCGCCTCGCATGGTCTGATGCACTCAATGAGAGCTAAGCAGAGAAATTGTCAAACGGTTGCAACATCTCGAGCCATCTTGGCTGGCCATACATAAGGCATGATCCTGTTCGCTCGCCGTGCGGTGCCACTCCATGTTCCTGGTCGAGTATAATCCAAGGCGCAACAATACCATCATCGATGCATGACTGCTATTTAGCGATATAATATCGTCTGATGTGCCACGTTTGAAATTCATCAGGTCTGCTCCATATCTCCGCTGGCCACGGCCCATCTGAGCTCGACAGATCATCACCCACACCCATCAACAAGTGCTTCTTTCCACCCCCACATCTTCCCCTGGTGAACCCTCTCATCTCAGCTCTCCATATCTACGCGAGGAACCGGAAGTCCGGGTGCGCGTCGCCCGTCCGGCCCTGGTCGATCCACAGCTGGCGCTCCTCGGCGGTCAGGCCCTCGCGGATGCGGTTCTGCCTGAGCAGGTACCAGTACTGCACGGTGGCGAGGACGATGCACAGCGCGCCGCAGCCCAGCGACGTCGAGAGGCCGACGAGGTACCGGCCGTCGGGGGTCGTGTCCCTGAAGATCTGGGCGATCTGTTTGTAGAGGAAATGGGAGTCAGCAGCGGTGCGAGAAGATAGGCAGATAGAGAGGGAAGACGAAGAGAGATTCTATATCGAGAGCTGGTCAGCAGATACGTACCACGAGACCGGCCGAGTTTCCAACGGTCATGTTGATACCGATGGCCGTGGCGCGCTTGTAGTAGCCTGCGTGGCTGTTGAGCATCCACACGTAGTTCATGCCGAGCATGATCTGATTACAATATGGCGATTGGGGTTAGCCAGAGTCCGTGTCTGTATGGCAAGTCTTCTCGGACAGATGCAGGACCCGCCAGGAACTTACATAGATACCAGGGGTGAGGATGAAGGGCGCAAAGTACAGCGCCCCTTTCGCCGTCATCGGCAGCCCGATGAGCAGGCTGTACCCAACACACAGCACGACGGCGCCCGAGATCATGAAAGGGTACCGCCGCTCGACTTTATCCGACCAGATCGACAGCGCAATGAAGACAGCCACGGCCACGAAGAAGATCGGCGCGGTGAGCAGCTGCGTCAGCACGCTGTCGAACCCGAAGCTCCTCACGAGCGCGGGCATGAAAGTCGACGTGCCGAAGCTCAGGATGTCCCCGAGGAACTGGACCACTGCGGAGATCCAGATCTTGGGATCCTTGAACGTCTTGAGGACCTCGCGCTTGTCAAACGTCTCGTTGAGCCGCATGTACCGGTCGTGCTTGATCGTGCGGAGCCGCATGAGCTCCTTGTCCTCGGCGGTGAGGAACTTGGCATTCTCGTAGTTGTCTGGCATGAGTGCCCAGAGCAGGCAAGCGACGCCGATGCTCAGCGCGCCCTCGACTATGAACAGCCACCGCCAGCCCGCAATGCCGTGGCGCCCATCGAGCTGGAGGAGCGCATAGGCAAAGAGCCCGCCAAAGCCCCCGGACAGGCCCACCGACAGGTAAAGGTAGGCAAAGCGCCGGGCTTGTTCGCGCGGGGTGTAGAATGTGCTGTTCCAGGGTTAGTGATCTCGAAGGGCTACGATTTGCAGATGTGAAGGCAGCCATGGAGAGCGAATGATTGGAGAACCCTTACGTGAGTGTGATAGCAAGAGCAGGATACATGCCCGCCTCAAAGAGCCCCGTGAGGAGCCGCGAGGCGTACAGCTGCTCGGTCGTCTTCATGAAGCCAGTGCAAAGACAGGTGATCGACCAGCCGAACATGAAGAAGGGCAGAAGTCTGCTGGGCTTGATCTTCTTGACGAGCAGCGCACCGGGCAGCTCAAAGGGGACGTATGTGACGTAGAACATGAGGATGGCATCTGCACAGGCCGTCAGCATAAGCATTCAATACAATAAGCGTAATGGCAATGCGTGATACTAGTAGTGGTGGATGTATCAGGTGGGAAAGTGGTTTTCCGCAAGAGTGACTTACTTGCGAGCTGCTGCTTGGACATGCCCAGGTCTTCGGGCATGCCTGCGATGGCTGCGTTGCCAATGTTGCTACGGTCCAGGTAGGCGGACAAGAAGGACAGAGTCAGAAGGGGCACGAGGAAGGCATCGATCTTCCAGAGGAGCTTCCGCTCTCGCTTAGGGTCAATATAGATGTCTTCTGGGTCGACTGGCGATTTGTCGACCACACGGATGCTCGAGTCGTCTGCGACTATGTCGACTTTCTTCTCGGTATCGGCCATTGTATGCGATGTATAAGGCCTTCAGTATCTGGTTCTCTGCATGCGTGTACCCTTATGTGCGGAGAATACAAGACAAGTGGCTTGGTAGTTCTATGGTAATGGCGAAGGTCTGGACTCGAAGCTGCTCATTACCATATTTGGGTTATTATAACAGAATTGGGACTATGGTCCGCACCTGCGGGACATTGCCCTTTTTAATTCACGAAAAGGAACCCTATCGTCGGGAGACGTCGATCTTTCCGCTGTCGTTGTCATCTTATGCTGCCAAAGTAAAGCCACTATCTGGCAGCAATATTGGAAGAAGACGGGACAGCTCTCCGGCCTCCCGCGGCCGGGTCTTTTCATCCGATGAGATAGACTCACCAGCCGCCTGCCATATAGCGGAGTGGGTATTGTTCCGCGGGGTTGCTCGCCGGTGATTCCAAGGAGGCATCGTGCTGTGAGCCAACTGAAAGACCACTAGCTAGCGGCACTTGACAGGACCGACAGGTATGATCAACGCACGCGAACACAGGTACGACAATCATGGTTGAATGTCTTGCTGGCCAATCACGGGAGGTTTGAAGCACCATGGTTATCCTCGTATCGTTTGGAGATGGCAAACTCGGCCGAGGATGCTCGGAGACTTTGCCGAAGACATGATTTGATCAGCTGATGTTCAACAGAGCCAACAACTGACTTGTTGGTGCCAAGCTATAACCTGATCCACGGATATGCAAGCCGGCATGGCTCTTATCATCCTTTGAGCTTCCACACACGTCACAGAGTTAGCTCGCCAGTGATTGTGTCACTAGCCGGAGCCGTATGGGGGCGGCTGCAGCTTGATATCTGGGGTAAGCGACAGGGGGCTTATCATCGCGCCGCCGCTACGTACGTGGGTCTGCTCCCTCGACTCGACGAATCGGTGCTCCGCCGCCGAGTGCGAGCGAGGGGAGTCGGGAAGTTGACGACGAGCCGGTCGTGTTATCGTTGGTTGTCGAGCCTGGGTAAGCCATAGACTGGGAGGCTCTGATGGTGGGCTGCGGAACTGCCATCCGATGATCTGCAGGCGCGAGTCACAACTCGGCCGCCCTCACGAGCATAAAGTTTGGTCGTTGCCCGCGATAGCCAAGTGTATTCCAAGCCCGGCCGCCGGCGCTTGGCATGAGCTTGGAGACGTGCCACAAAAGACTGGTGAACAAACCAAGGGATCCGGCCATTGATTGTGACAAGCGGCGAGGGAGATGTCCACAGTGTTGCGGTGCCGAGACGACGGAGTTCGGAGTTAGGCACCCGGACCTCCCCTAGCAGCCGCCTCGACTTAAACGCCAGAAGAGGAAGGCACCAATGTGCAGAATTGCAGGTGTCCCAGGCAACCACAACGCAGCTCCAGAATCCCCAAACGGTCAATTGCGACTGCCTAAGCGTAGATGGTGCATCGTCTGATGCTGACCTCGCAGCGAGCAAACTTGCAATTGTGATTCCAAGTAGTGGCGCAATCGCTGAGCCCTCTTCGCCGGTATCGAGCACGACCATCTTTGTACACCATGCACTTCTCACGCGCGGCACTGGCTGCGATCGCAGCATCGCCGGCGCTCAGCCAGCTGGTCCGACCCTCGGTGCACCGCGGCCAAGTCGCCACGCATTCACAGCCCGAGCATCTCGGCTGGGGCCCAAGGTACGGCGCCAATGTCGAGGCCCGAGCTGAGCGGCTCTTGCCGTCGTTCGGCTCGCAGAAGCCGCTGGGGACGCTTCCTTCGACCGCATTCGCAACCCCCGGCAGCTTCACTGTCCGCGAGCAGAAAGAAGACATCTGCAAGGCCGGCAGTCGCCAGTGGACAGGCTGGATCGACGTCTCTCCAGAGAAGAGCCTGTTCTATTGTAAGTACACGGTCACAATCACAAGTGTAGTCGTGATGGCATGCTCGGCGACGAGGAAAACATTCATGTGCTGACCACACGCCAGGGTTCTTCGAGAGTCGAGACGACCCTCAGAATGACCCTGTGACTGTCTGGATCAATGGGTGAGTGGCTATGATCTGCTGTTGCTCATGGTCTCGGTTCTAAAAACGCTTGTAGCGGCCCTGGAGGCTCATCCATGATGGGCTTGTTCGCCGAGATAGGACCCTGCCTTATGGAAAAGGAGGGCAGTGAGACAGTCAGAAACGAGCACAGCTGGACAAATTTTGCCAATGTGCTATTCATCGAGTAGGTCACGACCGGTCAGCTCTTCTAGAGTTGCTACACATGACTGATCTTCTACCACGACCACAGCCAGCCAGCCGGCGTCGGGTTTTCACGCATGAAAAATTCAACCCTGGGCGGGCCAGACAACGAGCTCGAGGCAGCCCGGGACTTTGACCGCTTCCTCTCCATCTTTTTCGCCGACGCCTTTCCCCAGTACGCCCACAACCCCTTCCACATTGCTGGGGAGTCCTTTGGCGGGCGCTACGTTCCCGGTTTCGTCGACTATACGACCAAGCAGCAGCAGCGCGGTGTCCCGGGCACGATGAGCAACAAGATCGACTCCATCATCCTCGTCGATGCAGTGCTCGACATGACTTCCTCCGGCTCCGTGGGGCTCTACGACCACATGTGCCGCTTCAACGAGGACGGCAGCAACGCAGTGCGGACGGGCTTCAACCAAACTGTCTGCGAGCAGATCGAAAAGGCCGTGCCAGAGTGCGAGAAGCTTCAGAAAATGTGTCTCGACTCATACGACTCGAACCTGTGCAAGTATGCTTCCGGCTTCTGCGGGTTTTATATCGATGACATGCTGGAGCCCGCCGATTATGGCGGGCGATTCCTGTACGATGACCGTATCGTGTGTAATGGCAAGCAGCCCTTGTGCAACATGACGCACTCCGACTGGTATCTCAACTCGGAGCGCGTACAGAAGGCGCTGGGCCTGGAGTCGCACTGGAGCTTTTCGTCCATCAATTACGATCTCAACGGCCGCTGGGAGGCGAGTGGCGACATGTTTGTGCCGAATGTTCGCGAGGCAACGTACATTTTGGACGAGACCTCGACGCGAATCCTGGTGTTGAATGGAAACAATGATATTGTTGTGTAAGTTGGCCACGCTCTGCCTGATGGAGCTCGGTGTGCCTAAGCAGATTTTCATGCTAATCATGACTGACAACAAATAGCAATACCGAAGGCCAGAAGAGAGTCTACGATTCCCTCCCGTGGACACACCAAGCCAAGTACCGCATGACCAAGTTCAAAGACTGGTTCTGGTCAGACGGGGCCAACGGCAATAAGATGAAAAAGGGGGGCGAATTCAAGGCTGTCGAGGACAAGCTCGCGTTTGTGGCGGTAGACAATGCAGGCCACACTTCACCTGGTGACCAGAAAGAAGCTGTAGGGTTTGTGGTCAAGTGCTGGCTGGGAAAGGCTGGAAAGGAGGATGGGTGTCTTTTTTGAATGTACCCCAAGAAATTGCGCTTGTTATACAGACACGCAGCATTGGAAACTTCAAAAGTGAGATGACACGGCTTGTGCAGCGTTCGTCTAATATTCGCAATGCCAGGAAGAGTGAATGCACGGTTTTCTCAGTGATAGATAGCCTCGATTGCCCACGAACGATTGAAAGGACGACTCACTCCGAACCAAGGGGTACTCTGGAAGATGATTTCCGCAGAGCTTGGAGGTGCCTCACACCCAGGCGACGAGGTACTGTGGCTTGTATGCTCGTCAATACAACATGCATCGCTCAAAATGTCATACTCAGTAACGACTATCGTCATGTAATATGCTTTTCATACTGCGAAGGTGTATCACAGACGATACTGACGGTTAGGCGCGCTCCAAAAGCTGCGCTACTAGTCATAGTATCTTGAGTAATGGTGGCCTGCCAAGCATGCGTGGGACTGCCCTTTTCGGTAATACCCGTCCGGCATCGGGGGGTGGCTGTCAACTAGAGCCCAGCCTATGACATGTAACCTTATCAACAACTCCAAACCCCTCACCTTCGCAGATCGGAGCTCGGTCACTATAATAAGGCGTCTGGCTCGACGAGCTTTGCTTCGTGGCCAGGTCGACATCTCTTTTTAGCATTCCTATTCCGTCATTCGGTAAGAGCGAGTACCTATCGGTCAAATCAACATGGCAGCCCATCAAGCGGTCCTCGACCTGCTGTCGCCGTCGCCGCTGATAGCTGGGCTCGTGGTGCTTGGCATGGTTGGCTTCGGCGTGGCTGTCGCTTCTCCTTCTGTGCTGAGAGGAAAGCACCCGATGTTTGGCATGGCGGATGGTGTCGAGGACGGTGGCATGAAAAGGGGAATAGTAAGTTAAGCCCACGGTATTTGCGACACAACAGATCTGAATACGAGATCACCAGCCGTCATCCATGTATGATATCAATGTGGTTCCCCCCGCATGGATATGTTCGAGTCGCAAAGACCTTCCGGACCTGACACTGACACCTTTTGATGAAAGACCAGTAATCTCCTGCAGGGCTGGCTCGGCGGCGGAGATGCCAAACGCAGAGCATCGAATAATGAGAGTGCAGCTCCTCCAAAGATAGAGCCAGTGCCACAAGACTTCTCCTGGCAGGACACGGTGCCGCTGAAGCTCCGGCCGTTCAAGCCGACGTACTTCATCACAATGGGTGAGTGTCCCTGTCGACTTGTCGTTTTCTGTCCTATCGTGTCAGGACACACATGTCACCACGACGGAAAGGGGGTTCACTCATTCACAGCATGACTCCGAGATGCTTCACCTCAAGTACCTTCACAGTTCCATTTGTATAATGCTGATCCGATGTATGCAGCACTCCGCTCCTCAACCCCATCCGACCTCATCGTCATGGACAGCAACTATCTCCAGCGCATCCGGGACCGTAAAGACGTAATCAAAAGCCATCCGGAGCACGTGCTGGGCTGCATTCCCGGCCCGCCGCCTATGAATGATGCCGCGCCCGACGCCGAGCAGCGGCGAGCGCAGCACAAGGCACTATACAACGGCAGCGTCGGCGGCGTTGAGTCCGTGAGGGAGCTGTACGCGTACCTGCTCGGCGAGTATCTGCCAAAGCGGTATCCCACGCTGTTCAGTGTCTCCTCACCTGCCGCTCCGGGAGCTGTCAGTACATTCCACAATAACATAACTGGCGCCGCTTTCCCGGCGAAGCTCCCACCACTGGCAGCGGACGACACGGACGCGGCCATCGCGGCGCTCAAGATCCTGGGCGAGACAGTCGAGGACGACCTGCTTCTGCTCCAGCAGGACCCCAGCGACGACCTGGGCGGCGGCACGGGTCTGCACAGGCTGGTCGCGACGGTGTGCTGCAACCCGTCCGGCTTCGACCCGGCGGACAAGATGGGCCGCGTGCTGCGGGACATCCACGCCCCCGTGCCGGCGTACGGCAAAATCGAGAAGAGCATGGAGCGCTTCTTCTCGAGGCTCGAGGTCGGCAAGAGCTCCTCGAGGATAAACGTACGTCATCTTCCTGACCTAGCTGTGTGCGGGATTGCTTGATGGGATTTCATGTTTTGCACTGGCTGCTTTGATATACTGGCAAACTCCTTTTCTCTGTTTGATCTGGCGAGAGGGTTCGGGATATTATGGGCAGGATTTGAACTGATGACTGAGACCAGTGGAGCATTACGACGAACCCCGTGCTGTTCAACCTGGCCAGCAACCACATCAAAGAAGGCCAGCAAGTCGACGAGACCGAGGAAATCGACCCGAGCAAGGTCCGTTCCCCCCTTTTCCCCATCCCAATTTTGACACAACAAACTTTCGGCCTTTCACTCTTAACACCAAAAGGAACAAACAGGCCTTCCTCCGCTGCGAGCTCCAGACGACGACGCGCCTGCCCGGCGCCACGGGCGCGGTCCTCTTCTCCTTCAAGACCTTCATGTACCCGCTCCCGGAGCTGCGCGAGGAGGAGGCGGAGGCGGAGGCGGAAAGCGAGGGAGGCAGGCCGGGGAGGCTGGGCCCGCAGCTCGCCGACGCCATCGAGGGCCTGAGGGACGGCAACGCGCCGGGGATGTGGACGTACAAGGGCGCGGTGCGGTGGGCGGGGCCTGTGTGCGAGTATCTGAGGTCATGAAGATTTTCCGTTCTCTCGGGGGGCATTTTCTTTTGTGTCCTGCGGTGTAGATTGATTTATTTCTCGAGATAATAACAATGGACAAGGTCTGTCTAGAACATGGAGAAGCATGCTGTATGGGGGATATGTAGGCCGGCTGGGCCATCAAGATGGTCGCAACCTTGACGACATCAAGCTTTGTTTCCCAAGTCGTGTCGCGCAGGAAATGAAGCTTAGACTTTCCACCTTTGTTCCAAGCTGGCGGTGTTTAATGCAAGACGATGTGCCTCAGCTAACCATCGCGGGCACGTTTACACGTGGTGGCATCGCGCTTGAGCTCTCAGTGGCTTCCGCCCAGTAGAGTCGAAGAAAGTGAATGATATTTGCGTCGCAGCCATGGTCTTGATCTTGCAGGTGCGCAGCGCCCGTGACTTTCCGGAGTTTGTAGTCATCATGAGAGGCCGGCCTCGTTACTGTGTCTACGAAGACCGGCAAGGAATTCTCAGCGCCCCAGGCTATGGGCTTTTTTTCAAAAAAAAAAAAAAAAAAAAAAAAAAAAGAAAGGCACATGGTTCAACGGGACTTAGGCTGTGTAGTACTCTGCTACGATTCGGACTTCACAGGCAGTTTCCAACTCGGAGCTGTGTCTCGAGTATTCGCGTTGGTCCAGAGATTCGAGTCCCTGAAGGAAACTTTTCCGCTTCGTCTTGTGCCGTGTACAACCCCAGCCATCGCCAACTCGGAGAACTTTACAAGTCTGTGTGAATCTGCCTTGGCTGGCTCGGCGTGCACTTGGCAGGGTGCTATTATAAGCTCGTGGGTCTCGTGGAGACCGGTTCCAGGGACGTGCGTGCCTGGGGGATGGTCGGCCTCTACGGGGTAGATCTAGGGCCCGGGGATTAAACTCAAGCACGGCGACCTTTCGTGAAATTCTTGATGCTCCCGACGGCTCTTCAGACAGTCGGCTGGCTGATGGACTCGCCATAATTCTCTGTTCTTCTCCGCTGGGCGCGCACAGATATCATCTCGATGGCAGCCTGCTAAACCCTGCACCTGGGATGTGTTGCCCGTTCTTCTCCTGCTCGGTTATGCTCGCACGAGGCAGGCCCCAAGGGGCACGCTTGGACCAGTAAGACGGTGAGATGCAGAATCCCAGCTCGAGTCCGAGGTGGAGAGGCAGACCAGGACCGGCAGCCGGGCATAATTTCCCGCCACGGGCAGCCGAGCTGACAGTCAAGGGCCCAGGCTGGACAAGTGTGTGAATTGACAACTCAGCAGAGGCACGGGATGAATGACAGGGGTTTGTGCTGCCAAGGGCTGACACTGCCGCAACAACGCATGAGAACTACCTGCCATCAGGTGCTCAGCTGGCCGCCAACACGGCGCTAAAGAACAGCTGAGGATTGTGCAGCTTCACGGAGAAGAGAGGTGTGTCTCCACTGAACAAGAGCAGAATCACAGCAACAGCAGATTAACAATACTCATCGCTCGTGGGCCGCCAACTGCACACGACACAGAGCTGGCCAAACCCTTTGCAGCCTGTGACCAGCCAGCACAACAATGGCATTCTTGTGCTGCCCGACCTCCGAGCCGCAGGGCTGAGGCCCAAATATACCTGACCGGGAGGCAGCTTGGATCAGGAACGGCAGGGGTCCCGACCACTCACGATCCGAAGACGCCGCCATCCATGCCGCCGACAGAGCCGCCAAGATGGCAAGCCACGCTTACACCAGAGCCCAGGCCAGCAACTCGGCGTTCAGCAAACAGCCCCGGCCCCTCAGCTTCAAGGTCAGGCCATGCAGACCTGTACAGCCTCCCAGGACGGTGGCCGGCCATCATTGGCGGCCGGCAGCATCGCCATGGCTCGGGCAGCCGCAGCACCGCCCTGACCGGCAGCCAGGCCGCCTCATGGCCGTCCTACACGATCTGAGCCTCCTCGGGTGGTCCCCGAGCACGTCCAAGCGCTGCAAGGGCCGTCTCTACTGTATATATCACCTCTGGGAACACCCACATTGCTCGAGAACTGTTTGTTGACCAGCCGGGTTGTACATCGTCTCATCTCTCCCTCACCCACGACATCATCACCGCCGGTAGCTACCTAGTAATACACACTCCAACATGCAGCTCAGACACATCCTCGGCATGGCCGCTGCGCTGCCCCTGATGGCCGCGGCAGAGACTCACGGGTCCGGCGGGCACAACTTCAACTGCGGTGCCGGCACGCCCCCGCCCCAGATCATCAACGGCCTCAGCAACTTGCGCACGGCAGAGGCGCTGGCCACGAGGTCAGCCACCACCATGGACCTCGAGGCCGACATCGCCATCCCTCTGCACCTGCACGCCGTGACCAAGGTCGGCCACCCGGCCGACGAGGACGTGCTGTACAAGCAGTACCTCGTCATCCGGGACACGTACGCAAAGTACGGCATCCACTTCCAGCTCGACGGCATGACGCGCTACGAGGACGACGCCCTCTCCTTCTTCAACGCCACGCGCTTCTACGACCACCCGGGCACCAACGACGACCGCATGTGGTACATCGGCCACACCCGCAAGGGCGGCTACGACACGCTCAACATCTGGTTCTACGACGACATGGAGGACGGCATGAACGGCGTCTGCACCTTCCCCCACGCCGACGACCCCCAGGACTCCCTCTGGCGCGACGGCTGCCACGTCCTCGCCGGCACCATGCCCGGGGGTGACCGCGAGTTCTACAACGTCGGCTACACGGCCATCCACGAGGCCGGGCACTGGCTGGGCCTCCTGCACCCTTGGGGCATGGAGAAAGGGTCCTGCAGCGCCGACGACGACGACCTCGTCGACGACACCCCGATCCAGTCCGACCCGTCCTTCAACTGCCCCGCCGGCAACGCCGACTCGTGCCCCATGCACCCGGGCTTCAACAACGCATGGAACTTCATGGACTACTCGGACGACACGTGCCCCGGCGAGCAGTACTTCACGCCCGGCCAGCGCACGCGGATGCACCACAGCTACATCACCTACCGCCTCGGCAAATAAGCCATATATGGCTTGTTGCCTCCTCAAGGGTTGTACATGATAGAGACGCAGCATGGGTTTTCTTTTGGTGATAGCGCTGGGAGAACGGTCGAGTTATTTCAAGACATCTCACTGCAATGGATGGGGCATTATTGATACCACTGTTTGGCATATTGTAGATACTGGCGTTTGGATTCCCGGAATAACGAAACTATAGCTTCATTTATTGATACCTCTTGCAAAGCTCCGACGAAAGTCTCTCTATATTGTAGATTCGTCTGCTCTACCTCTGCCTCTGATGAGCAGTGAAACCGCTTGTACGTGCATTCCTCGTTACGTGTCTGATGGACCCCTTCGTGTCTATCGTTCAAGTCCAGGCCCGACCTCCTCCCGTGTACGCCCGCGACGCTTCCATCAAGCAATGACCTGCCGCCCCTCGACTTCCCGCCTCTCTACGTCCAGCACGAACGGCGGCCCGCCACCGGCGCCCAAGCTGAGCGTGACCTGGCTCCTGTCCGCCACGACGCGCACAGTCTCGCCGAGGTTGCGGTAGTCGGTCTCGATGGTGACGAGGTCCGCACCTGGCGCAGCGGCTGCCGTTGCTCCGGCTAGTCCGGGAGATAGCAAGCCCCCCGAACCGTTTCCATCACTGCCACCAGCAGCACCGCCGTCACCGGCACTCCGGATCTCGCGGATCTCGACGCTCGGGTACGGCAGCCACCCCTCCCTCAGCGGGATCAGCAGCAGCGGGATATCAGCCTCCGTCTCGATGGTGCTGCTCTGGCCTACGTACTCTACCTCCTCTTCCTCTTCGCTCCCTTCCTCCTCGGCTTGGCTCGCCGCAGCCGGGCTAGGCGCAGGGATAACAAAATGCCCCTTCTTCCGCCCGCCCAGCAGCCACGTATCTCCCGGCGCGGTAACCTCGTAGCTGAACTCGAGATCGCTCATCTCCCTCGGCGACGCAGCGACCGTGTCCCAAACGCGCGTCCACTTGAGGTGCAGGTTCGCAGGGACAAGCTGATTCGTGCAAATCACGCCGCCCTCTGTGGCTGCCGAGCCCTTGGAAGAGGTGCCAGCGTTCGGGAGCAGGGAAATGTCGGCAGTATGCACGATCGTCACGGGTGGAATATCGACAGGGATTTGGATCGTCCTCGGATCGTCCATCTTCCCCTGGGGAAGCTGCAGCCGAGGATGCGCCTTCTGCCAGCTTGACAAGAACGAGGAGAGCAGTGCAGCAATGCTGTCACCGCTAGTACTATCATTGCCAAGGCCCGCAAAATACCACATCCAATTCACAGACGCCAGACTTGCAGTGCTCACGTGCCCGACAAGGCTCGCGCGCTCGAGATCGTGGCCGTTCATGTCCTGCTGCAAGCGCGGAAGGACCGTCGCCGTGACCAGCCGTGAGTACGAGCTTAGGGAGGGCGTGTCCGCCAGCGCGGTGCGCAGGCTGT
The DNA here is from genome assembly GCA_001566295.1 of Microdochium bolleyi. Taxonomy (NCBI): domain Eukaryota; kingdom Fungi; phylum Ascomycota; class Sordariomycetes; order Xylariales; family Microdochiaceae; genus Microdochium; species Microdochium bolleyi. The sequence goes on from KQ964250.1 coordinate 1,062,418, forward strand.
CGACAAGAGCCTGCTCAACCTCATCCTGAACGACACTGTATGCGAGCTTGAGGTACATGATCTTGGTCGCCTGGGCATCGGCCCTAACGCCGGGACGGCGCTTGATCTTGTATAGTAAGCTGGCTGGCTGTTTCGGGAAAATGACGACTGGGTCGCGCGGCGCCAGGCCAAACTCAGAGTCGAAGAGGTCGCACTTCTGGAGCTCGGCGTCGAAGATGCGGATGGGACTCTGACTTGACGTGGAGACGGTGAAGCGCGAGAAAAGGGCGCTGTGCTTGAATATGTCCTGCACATTGACACCCAGAGCGAGCGACACCGGCACACTCGGAGATTTTGAGAAGTGGTAGGTCCCGTGCTCGGTGGTGTAGGACACCTCGATGCGGATGGCGACGCTGGGAACTTCGTGCTCCACCGTGTACGGGAAGCGCACTCTGACTGTTGTATTTCGAGGTACAGGCCCATATTGGAAGACACCGCCGTCTGGAGACCTGGAGAACTCGATCTCCTCATCCGAACAGCTTGCTTCATGAGTGAGGATTCGAAGCCCACCGGTGGCCGCCTTGACCCGCATCTCGGCGCTGAGTATATCATTCCATCCCGACTCGAGGTCAATGTCGACCGTGTTATTCCGATCGAGCTGGATATGCTGCGAAGCAGAAAGTCGGACATCGAGCGACTTGGCGCGATGGTAGAGGATCACATGGGGCGAAGCTAGCAAGTCTGTGGATGCTTTGGGTGTCTGCCCGAGCGAACGATCATGGAAGAGACACAGTTTGCCGGAGATGAGCTCGACCCGATCGACTTCGTACGAGCCAGAAATGCAGACCTATAACGTTAGCAGTGACCATGTGCTTGAGATGGTGGGCATGTGCTTACATTGCTATCAAGCTTAAGAGTCGTCTTGCCAGGCTCGATGATGCTCGACTCAGTGCTTTCGAACCATATCTCTTGGCGCACCCCTCCCATCTTGTTTGCAACTCTGACACGAGCCTTTTCCAAGTCCAGTCGATCTGTGAGAAGACTTCGCACTTCCAGGTTGAGAGTTGCACCATCGCGACCGTCGTGGTAGTCCACACCTCTGACTTCCATGCTCGCAAAGAAACTGGACAGGGGCATTAGCGTATCCTTGGATGTCTCCCGTACTTCTGCCAGCAAGTCAGGCAAGAAACCCTTGATCACGTCGTTTTCAGGGTATTCGGCTTTGCGGTCACCAATGCGTAAAGTGAGCTTGCTCTCCAATCTCTCCCGCTCGGCGCTAGCAGCCTTCGAAAGCAGCTTCAAGGTGACCTTGACATATTCCTCTTTGCGCCCAAGTCTCTTGAGGCAATCAGTGTACATCACCAGCATCGACAGTTCCAGCAGACTCCAACCGCTTTCCCCGAAGAAGGGCGTGGCCCTCCAGAAGTACGCAGCCGCCGCGCTATAATCCTCCAAGTGATACTTCAAGACGGCCAGGTCTGCCATGTTGGCCTGTACAGAATGATCGTGGCTTGCAACGGTGTAGTGGCGCAAGGTTTTGTCTGTAAGTGTTTCGTACAGCCTGTAGAAGTCGTCCTTGTTGTCTAGACCCGTGCTGAGTAACTTGCTGTCGATTCCATGTATTGAAACGTATGATTGGGCGGTTTTGTCGGCTGTCTCAGCATCAACAGTGGGTGTGGCATCGTCTCCAAGGTCGATCTCAACCATATCAACCATAGTAGATTCTCCAATGACAGGAACCGTGGCCCAGCCATTGTCCCAGCCGCGCTTCTTTCCCGATCCCTCAAGGATATTTCGGGAAAGACCATACAACTCTGCTCGCCTCGCAGCAAGCTCTTCAAGGCCAGCCTTGAGAAAGTTGTTCGTGGCTGGGTCGTCATCGGGAACGCTTGTGTGAGGACCCGGTAATGCATCAGGGCTCGATGGTGGCCGGACAGATGTCGGGCCTGTCCGAACGCGCAATGAAGATCCTCTGGCTGGATGCATCATAGTCTTGGGCTCGGGAATCGTAGACTTGGGCTCTTGGTTTTCAGACGGCGCCAGAGCAGAGGGTGGGATTGGAAGAGCCTTCGTGGCAGATTGAGCTAGAATCTGTTGCGCAACATTGAAGCCAAACGAAGCCACCATGTTGTCGATAACATCCGTCGTAACGGGATCAGCGTCAGTCAACTCGATGCCGTCCTCTTTGCTTATCTGAGCAAGAGCGGCCAGTACGTCTCTCCTCATAACCTGCGAGACGGCTGGGATGAACTCGAGAGTCCGCCTGCATATCTCTGCCAACATTAGCAGAACTTCTTGTTCGCTCTCCTTTTGCTTCGGTGGTGGCAGTCGTGGGGCAACACCAAGAAGTACAGATTCCTGCTGCTCTTTGAGCTTCGCTAGCAGCTCCTCTCGAGTTGACCAAGCATTAGCTAATCTTAACAAGAGTGAGACTTGTCTAGCAAAGATGTAGCAGCGAAAGTCAAAGATGGACACGTTGTTGGCCATGATCATCTCTCTGTACGGCTTCTTCGTGGCGCTCACTGGGATCTCATCAAGCGCAGTGTTAGCTTCCATGGATGCAGTCTGGGCAGATTGCAAATCGACAGTTTCCTCCTCGAAGTGCAGATCGGAGCCGGTCATTGCTGCCTTGGCCTTTTGAGCTATCTTCTTCAGCTCTTCAGTGTAAGAAGGCAGGGCATTGGCAGTCGACCTAGAATCGCCAAGGGCCATCTCATTGACGACAACGTCAAGTCCTACGCTGAGCTCGTCATAACCCACAAGGGCATCTTCGACCAGTCCCACGCTCTCAAAACCGCGTGCCAGGCCTTCCTTCAGCATGAAGAATGTGCAGAAATTCCAGCCTGGCAGACTCCTTTGACCGTCCCTTTCCTTGATGTCTTCTTCATATTGGCTGACGCGCGAGTCGAAGCTCGTCAAAATCAAGCTTCGAAACTTTGTCAGAAGATCTTCCCAGGATGCCCTGCTTTCCTGCTCGGACTCGGTATAGCCTGTGGGTTGCGCCGGAATCACGCGTGGGAGACTGTCGTAAGGTACATCATTGACGCCAATACGAATCTGCGCGATGCGATCCACTGCACTCTTGCTGGAGCTGTTAAAGTCCGACCTGAGCTTCTCGAGCAACGTGCTCGATCCAGGTCGCCATCTCGAGGTTGAAGTCTTCTCCGCGCCAGTCTCGGAATTGGACTTTCTCGGTTGCGTCGCAGCAACAGTGTTGGGAATGACCACGTGGATGATGAGCCATTCGAAGGCGTCGTGATTCTCAGCTGCGTTGGCCTTCTTGGAGCTTGAGCCCGGGGTGTTATTCTTGATCCAGTCTCGCACCTCGGCCCGCACTTTCGACTTGTAGGAATCGTTGTCGTCGCATCGCACGAGCAGGACTTTGAGATAGGGTGTTCGTCTCAGTCCGGGGATCTGATGCCTTCGGACGGGCACGCTCAGACGCTTCGGCACAGTCTTGCTGTCGGCTGGGGTTGCGGCGGCGGGACTGTTCCCTATCTGCGTCTGGAACCCATCCTCACTTGGGCCCGCGCTGTCGGTTCGCTCGAGGCGTGGAGCGGTAGGATTCGCTGGGGATGTGACGGAGTCATCGCCAGAGTTGGTGCTGGGCGTCAACTCAATATGGAGGGTGTCGATCGATCGCAACGGGCCGGCATGGGACTGCCAGTGCAAATTTCGGAGAGGCAGTCGGGGGACGAGGCCGGGCTCGAGGAGTTTGTAAACGCCGTGAGGATCGAAGTACTCGACTGGGTCGGGCTGTGTCAGCCTTTTGCGCAAACATGGCAGTAGCTGGTACGTAGACGGGAGCTAAGGGGGCACGAACCGTTGACCTTGGAAGTAGAAAAGGGCTGCTCCATGGCGAAACAGCTGGGACGCGAGAAGATCACTTCATTGTAGGATTCGCAGGAATGAGGCGACAGTTGAGTTGGGAAGTAGGAAGCTTGTCCAGTCGTCCAGACACCAAGCTGTAAAGCTCAGGGTCGAATGGAGCTTCAACTGCGACCACGGGTCCACGGTGTCGCATGCGACAATGGATGCGGTCACCCCTTGTGGAGGCGGACCCGACGTGCAGGGGTCCGGGAATTGCGTGTGAGGCAGGCGGTATATCAGCAGCCCTCAGGCACGATGTAAATTGATTGGCTGCGCATCCGCGCCATTGCGCCATCCCGCGGAGGGAGGGGCAAACCGCGGCAGAATTTTATATTCCAAGCACCAGTCGCTCTTGCCGCTCACCAAGATCCGTCCACGATCGAGTGTCAGAGCTGTCTGCTTCTTTATCGCTGCTTCTCTGCGTAACACGAAAGCTTCGCCAAGTAACACGTCAGCTCCGTTTATAATCTGGCAGTATATTCCATCTCCTGCTATATCCTGAGGGTTTTGCCAAGATGTCCGGTCTTCAGGCGATCCGGTACTCGCGGGGAAAGCTGGAAGTCCTTGACCAGCTGCGTCTGCCTCATGAGCACCACTACGACCTGGTCAGCACCGCGGAGGAGGCTTTCGACTGCATCAAATCGATGCGGGTGAGAGGTCAGTACCAAAAACCAGTTTTGTGCTGTGTCACAAGTCATTAACCAGATCAGCCTGCAGGTGCTCCTGCCATCGCTATCGTCGCTGCCCTTGCCCATGCGGTAGAACTTCAAAATGGTAGCTGCAGTAAGTAAACTTGAAATTCAACTAGTTTTACAGGCCCGTAGCCTCGTAAAGCTGACAGGGCCCGGCAGATGCCACATCTGGGGAGGAGACCGTATCTTATATCGACTCGCGCCTGGACTACCTCTTCCTCAGCCGCCCTACGGCGGTCGACCTCGGCAACGCCATCACCAGCCTCAAGGCTGTCATTCGGGAGCACAGCTCTGAAGGCAAGGACGGTATTGTTGCCGCCTACATCGCTGCGGCCGAGGAGATCTTCCGCAAAGATACCGAGACCAACCTGCTGATCGGCGAGCACGGTGCCAAGTGGCTGATGGCCAACGCCCCCATCAAGTCTGCCGACGACAAGGTCTCGGTCCTGACACACTGCAACACCGGTTCGCTCGCCACCTCTGGTCACGGCACAGCCCTCGGCATTATCCGGTCGCTCTTCGCGGGCGGTGACCTGCGCCACGCATTCTGCACAGAGACGAGGCCGTACAACCAGGGTAGCCGGCTGACTGCATTCGAGCTGGTGTACGAGGGCATCCCTGCAACACTCATCACAGACAGCATGGCCGGCGCTCTCTTTGCCACGCGGAAACAGGAGTCTAGCATAGCCGCGGTCATCGTGGGTGCGGACCGCGTCGTAAGGAATGGCGACACGGCGAACAAGATCGGCACGTATGCCCTTGCAGTGCTCGCACGGCACCACGGCATCAAGTTCATCGTGGCCGCCCCTACAACGTCCATCGACCTGCAGACGGAGACTGGCTCGGCTATCAAGATCGAGCAACGCAAACCCGAGGAGCTGACACAGATCACTGGTGCCGTGGTCGGTGCGGATGGCAAGGTCGATATCTCACGCTCAGAGAGGGTCGCCATTGCGCACCAGGACGTCGGAGTGTGGAACCCGGCATTCGATGTGACGCCAGCGGAGTTGATCGATGCCGTGGTCACAGAAAAGGGTGTCGTTGAGAAGGGTCCGAGTGGTGTTTTCGACTTCCGCGAAATTATGCCCGAGCGATGGGCCGCGGTCGTCAAGTCATAGGGACACTTTTGCAGTAGCGATAATGCGAGGGTAATTGGAGTAGATCCAGCTTTCGTCTTTCTTTTAGCAGCCAAGTGTTTTCGAGCATCTACATCTTCATAAGCCTGATCAGTCCTTCAACGCGTGTAAAATCAGCTTCTTGTACCCCTCCACAGCAGCCTCCATGTCTTTCAGCTTCAACGCCTCATCAGGGCCATGAGCCACCAAGATGGTGCCCGGGCCATAGAGATACCGGGTATGATTGCCTTGGAGATTTGCAACATCCGTGCCATAATTCATAATACCGGGCTCAAAACCGTCGACCCGACACTCGCACTGGACCACCCCATACCCAGTGTAGCACTCATACTCGATAGCCTCCTCGTCGACGCTCTTGAGCACCTCAATGAGCCGGTCTACGACCTTCTGGCTGCCCCCATGCTGCGGGCCGATCGCCACACGCCCCGCAATCTTGCTCACAGCCTTCTCCGGGATGACGTTGGGCGCCACGCCGCCCTCGAGCAGACCAATGTTGACCGTGGTGTTGCCGAACTCCTCGCTGCTACCGAGGTCCGTGTCGAGCACCTTCGTCAGAGCTCGCATGAGCACCTCGTTCGCGCTCTTGCCTAGCCATGGGTACCCGCTGTGCCCAGCCTTGCCGTGCACCGTGATCGTGCAGTCGAAGAAGCCCTTGTGCCCGCACGCGAGCTTGCCCTCGGTCGGCTCGCCGAAGATGGCGGCCTGCACCTGCAGCGGCGGGTCCCGTGCGGCCGCGGCGTCCGAGAATGCGCGCATGCCGTCGCCGCTGCGTTCCTCGCCGACGACGAAGAGCAGCATCACGTCGTCCCGCTCGATCGCTTCGGCATCGAGTAGCAAGAAGACGGCCACGATCTGCGCCGCGACGCTGGCCTTCGCGTCAACACTGCCCCGGCCGGAGATGACGGTCTCGCCGCTGATTGCTTTGCCGTTGTCCGAACGAGAGTACGGGATGAACGGCGGGACAGTGTCAATGTGGCTCGTTACGATGACTTTGGGGGACGGTTGCTGGTCTCGACGCGGGCCTGGCCAGGCGAGCACATTGAAGCGAGGCTTGCCTTCCGTCGAGGAAGTCTTGTTGGGTGTGGGAAGGAACTGGATGTCGGCGACAAAGTCGCGCTCCGTGAGGTAGTCCACGAGGAACTGGCCGACCTCGTTTTCGTCGTAGCTGATGGACTGAATATCAACGAGTGACTTGTGCAGGGACACGAGGCTGTCGCGGTATGACGGAGCCCTGTCGACAACAGGCAGAATTGCAGCCAGCTCGCTGCCCAGCGGAATCTGCGGTTCACGCCAGGCCAGAGCGCACCCACTGAGGCTGCTCGCAAGGAGCAGTTGGTGGCTGTAGAGCTTCATTGTGGCGAGATCCAGCCTCTAAATTTGGTTCCGTACACCAGGACAGAGCTCAGAACTTCCTTGGGGAAATTGGAGTTGGAGGATGCAGTTGAGTTGCAAGAGGTTGGGGGACCTTGCAGGTCAGCCACTAAAGGAACTCACACAGAGACTACGGCGTTCGGCGTTGGGGGGACCGTGGCGCTAGAACACCGATGCTGCTCCACCCCCGGTCCGATGCCGGTGCGCCGTTCCTCACTGAGATCAGTCTTGCGTGCGGGGGGGACCTCAACGACGGGGTGATGTAATTGTTTAGCCTTTGATGAATTTTTCTGATCTTCGTTCCAAATAATCGTCTTCGAGGTCGGATTTCCATCAGACCAGCAGAGCACGCCTCGACAGCAGGTGGTTGGTCAAGCTACGCCTAATTGAGGGCCCCTAGGCCTCCGAATCTGTAGTGATTCTACGGATCTATGTCTTGCCGATCTAATGAAGAGACCCCTGAAAAGACAATATGAAATCGTGAACCATGGCAATATCCCCTCACGCAAGAGCATAGCTCACTCTGCTCGTTCCCTTCGACCTGCCAATTTTGCGGACCGTTGTCTTCCCGCACAGTTTCGTTGAGTCAACGTGAGTCCCACCACAAGGGTACGACTCGGCGCCCACGATCGTGACGATGCGGAACTTCTCCGTGTCCGTCATGCCCAGGGTCTTGCGGTCCGGGATCAGCCTCTCGAGGCCGTGAGACCGGAAGTCATCCTCGTCCCACCACTCGATCTCGACCGGCATGTCCTTCTCAATGTACTCGTCCAGCTTGGCCTGGAAGGCGTCCTTCCACTTGCCCTCGAGCAGGCCGGCGAAATTGCACGCCGCCGTGCCCGGCGCGTGGTCGGCGTTGAGCTCGTCGAACCCGGGAACCGAGTCCTGCGCGAGGTGACGCACGGCGGAGCCCAAGACGTGGCCTGCCGTATGGTATCGCGAATAGAGCAGCCGCTTCTCCGAGTCGATGGTCTGCGTGACGGAGTCTCCCGCTTTGAAAGGTCCGCCAGAGGACGAGGCGAACCGGCCAAAGTGCAGCACCTCGCCCTCGGCAGTGGCGCTCATGCGTACGAGATTGACGTCGAACTGTGTCGTGCCATCTTCGCTCTTTATGGTGCCTTCGTCAGACGGCTGGCCGCCGCCCTGCGGATGGAAAATTGTCTCTTCTGTGACAACGACGTGGTCATTCTCCTGTGCCGCTTTGTATAATGCTTTGTCGGCGTCTTGTAGCGAGGCCACTGAGCGTACAGCGAGAACTGCCGTCTTTAGGCTGTGCAGCTTGGCGTCCCGCTGGAACGTTTGTATTGTCCGGCGGATCGCTGACATTTTGGGCGAGTAAATGGCCAGTATGATGCTGAACAGATTGGAATCTGACGAGAGCGCCTTGTTTTCTATAAATCTCGAGCTTTTAGAAGTGCTATGCTGCTCGGGGATTCAGTCGTCCGGACTTTTGCCATTATCCCACCGTGCGCCCTTCAGGTGGGTCCATCTCACTCACTCAACCTGGAAGCGCTAGAGCAACTACAGCAGGTGGACGACGTTGTCTATCTTGTTCTATCAATCTCCGTGTCCAGGGGAATCTATTCAACAAGCAATTCCGATACGTTATCAGGGACATCTTTAAGGTAATGCGAAGTGAAACGATGGATTGGCCAACGTATTATGCTGATATTTTAGAACGATGAGCCCTAGGTGGCTCATAATGTATTCTTGAAACCGAGATACGCAGAGTTGATGTCTAATTCCAGCTCCCGTGCCTGGTGCTCACTCAGTTCTTCTGTCGCCTTCATCTGATTCAAGGTGATCAGCCACTGGACGATTTTGCCCCTGTTCTCAAAGTCACGGTCGGTGACCTTGTTGACGCTCTGGATCACATCGGTGAGCAAGGGATGAAGCTGGTCTTTGGCAAGAAGACCAAGGCGCAAGGCATCAAGAAACGTGATGAAATCCTGTGTAGCCTCTAGGATGAGAGCTCCAGACTTGTTGCTCGTGGCAGCCGCTGGTTGAGGTGCACTACCCGTGGGCACGACCAGCGCGGTAGATGGCATGCCGGCTTTGAGCCGCTCTGTCGCCCTTGGCACTTCGAGCTGATGAGGAAGTCAGTAATGAAGATAATGGCTTGTAGCACGGCCTGGGGTGGACATACATCCCACTCGGCCTTGAATTCTTCGAGCCCTACAAAGGCCTTTGCGACAGCCTCGTCCGAGGTGATGGACTTGTACTGCTTGAGCGAACGCTCGCAAATCTCTGTGTATTCGGCCTCGGGAATCGCATCTTTCAGAAAAGCTCTCTCCAGCTCGTCAAGCGTGACAATGATGGAGAAGATCTCGGCCAGCGAGTCCTGCAGGTCTCGCTCTGCGCGAGTCTCGGCCAATTTCACCTCCTGGACATGGAGCCGGTTAGCAAGAGTGCGGGACGGGGCCGTCCAGAGAGGTGCATATTACCTCATCGAGGTTGATTGTCGCAGAAAGTGTTGTGTCCGGCACATAGCTATGTGGTGTTGGCGCATAAGCCGCCTGGCGGGTGTTCATCTCGACGGCCACGCAGCAGGCCAAGAGGTCAAGGTCGGCGGTAACATCAAGTTGAGTCTCGTCAAGTCGTGAGATTTAGGCATCTCCGGACCCGGTTCAATGTCCATCCACAAAGGCAGCAGTTGTCGCACTCTCCCGCGCCAACTCCACTCCTGGACTGCTGAGACCGGGGCGCATGATGCAAGGGCAGGCGGCAGAATCCCGCTCACCACTTGCTCGTTCAGCGCCTCGAGCACTGGTCTGAGTGGGGCCGCGGCGATAAGAACTCTCCAGAGGCCCGATAACGCGCCGTCCCTCGATTTTTTTGGCAAAGCCGAAAAAGTTGGCCGCAGGCGCAGGGTCCCGTAGAGAGCGCAAAGCTGCTAGCTCTGTCTGCCGGAGCCTCTTGTTCGCCAACTTCCACAATTTCAACAAGTCTGCATTACCGCAGTCCAGCAACACCGGCACAATGGGAGGCGCCAAGAAGAACTTCAAGGCGACGAAAAAGTTCGAGTCGAAGCACCTCAAGGGAGTTTTGGACCAGCGCAAGTCTGCCGCCAAGGTCAAGCAGAGACATCTGGCCACGACAAAGAAGCAAGCGAAGCGCACCCGCGATGCCGAATTCTACAAGGGCGCTGAGGGCGACGAGGAGGCGGCAGCCAAGCCCAGGAACTCCAAGACTGCCAATGTCAATGACATGAGTGTCGACGACTTCTTCGGCGGCGGCTTCGAGATCATCGACAAGGCGCAGCCGGGCAAGAAGGGTGCGAAGAAGCAGACTGGCAAGCGGAAACGGGACGAGCCTGCCCAGGGCGATGATGACGACGAGGGAAGTGATCTCGACATCTCGGACGTTGAGCAACCCGGAGTCAATGGCGACGACGATGATGATGAGGACGCCTCCGACTTTGGTGCGGACGATATCAACATGAGCAAGGCCGCCATGGAGAACCTCGCCAAGGACGACCCAGAGTTCTACAAGTTCTTACAGGAGAACGACCCCGATGCGCTCGCGTTCGACGACAACGACCTAGCGGAGATTGACGAGCTCAGCGGCAGCGATGCCGGTGAGGAGGAGGAAGAGCCAAAGAAGAAGAAGCAAAAGAAGGACAAGAAGAAGAAAGCGGCAGCTGAAGAGGAGGACGATGAGGCCATGGTCGATGCCGACGAACTTACCGCGCCCATGGTCGCGCGGTGGAAGCAGTCAATGGCGGACTCGTTCTCACTCCGCGCCACGCGGCAAGTCGTGCTGGCCTTCCGCTCGGCCGCATACCTCAACGAAGAGGACGCTGAGGACAGGAAGCAAAAGTACACGATCTCGGACCCTTCGGCTTTCCACGCGATCCTGGTTGTGGCACTCAAGCAGGTCCCGGAGGTCTTCAGTCACCACCTCCCCATCAAGGAGTCGGCCAGCGGCAGGATCCAAGTTCCCACGGAGAACAAGAAGTTCAAGACGATGTCCGTCATGCTGCGGTCATTTGTCTCCGCCATCCTCCACCTCCTCACGACCCTGTCTGACGATGCTACGCTCAAGCTCACGCTCTCTGCTCTGGAGCCGCTTGTGCCGTACCTCTTGAGTTTCCGCAAGCTGCTCAAGGCTCTGATCAAGACGGTCGTGGCCTTCTGGGCTCAAGCCACCAGCAGCGACTCCACAAGAATCACAGCATTCCTCGTCATGCGGAGGCTGGTCGTGATCGGTGACAAGGGTGTAAGAGAAGCCGTCCTCAAGGTCACTTACCAAGGTCTCCTGTCCGGTGCCCGCGTCACCAACGTCAACACCATCCAGGGCATCAACCTCATGAAGAACTCGGCCGCAGAGCTGTGGGGCATCGACCAGACGATCGGCTACACGACCGCCTTCAGCTTCATCCGGCAGTCCGCGATCCACCTGCGCAACAGTATCGTGCACAACCAGAACGACTCGTTCAAGGCGGTGTACAACTGGCAGTACGTACACTCGCTCGACTTCTGGTCGTGCGTGCTCGCCGAGCACTGCAGCCCGCTCAAGGAGGCTGAGGCCGGGCGCGAGTCCCAGCTCAAGCCACTCATCTACCCGCTGGTGCAGGTCACACTCGGCGCCATGCGCCTGATTCCGACATCCACATACTTCCCGCTGCGGTTCCACATGATCCGCTCCCTCCTCAGGATATCCCGCTCGACGGGAGTGTACATCCCCCTGGCCTCGGCGCTCCTCGAGGTCCTCAACGCCGCCGAGATGCGCCACAACCCGAAGGCAACGACCATGAAACCCCTCGACTTCGCCGTGAACTACAAGGCGCCCAAGTCGTACCTCAAGACGCGCGTCTACCAGGACGGCATCGGCGAGCAGGTCGTCGAGCTCCTTGCCGAGTACTTTGTCCTGTGGTCCACCAACATCGCGTTCCCCGAGTTCGCGCTCCCCGTCATCATCACGCTGAAGCGCTGGCTCAAGCAGTCGCGCAAGAAGGCCGCGGGCAACAATAACAACAAGCTGCGCACGGGCCTTGTGCTGCTGGTGCAGAAGCTCGAGGCCAACACCAAGTTTATCGAGCAGAGGCGCGCCAAGGTGGACTTTGCGCCCAAGGACCGCACGCAGGTGGACAGCTTCCTCCGCGGGTTCGAGTGGGAGAAGACCCCCGTGGGCGCGTACGTCGTTGCGCAGCGCAAGGCCGGCGCCGAGAAGGCCAAGATGCTCGAGCAGGCGCGCCGCGAGGACGAGAAGAAGCGCAAGGAGGAGGAGCAGGAGGCGCGCGAGGACCGGATGCCCGTATCTGACAACGACGAGGAAGAAGAGGAGGAGAGCGATGTGGATGGTCTCGACGAGGACTCGGAGGACTACTCGGAAGACGAGGAGTAGATGTGACCCTCTTGTGCATGCCGTCGAGTATTGATGCCTGCGTCTGCTGAGAAAGTGCTGTGGATAAAGATCCGGCGTATTCTGTGTTCTGTCGTCTGTACATTTGGCGTTTGATATCAAAAAGAATATTGAGACCTGCCTTCTTGCATGTTCTATCTTCAACTCGAAAGTTCCGACACGTACAAAGTGGTTTGTGGTCTCTGTGAAATGGTCATCGAGGCCGAGAGCTTGTGAAAGTGCGGGACAGCTCGTAAAGCCTCGTCTGCTCGTAAAGCTGCGGTGCGTAATCTGTTTCGTTCTCATGCATGGGCGAGCGTAAATTCACACACACACACACACACACACACACCACGTCACGCATCTGTTTTCTGGGCCGCATATGCAATTTCACATCAATAAAAATTTCATCATTAGACATTTTTAATCAGACTCCATGGTCTCTCATGTTGTATGGCAAGACGCTAACTAGACCAGCCCTTTTATCGTGTCCCATTTCATCATACAATAATGTCTTTTCACGCGGTTTTCTTCCCCCGCCGACACGCTCAACTACTGCTTCTCCAGAAGGAAGACCCTGCTGCCAAAGTCCTTGACGGGGAACTGGTACTGCATGCCGACGTTCATGAGCGTGGCGCCGGTGTACGTGCCGTTGGCGCCGCCGTCGATGGAGTACCGCGCGCCCGCGTCGAGCCCTTGGAGCTTGAGGTACGGGATGCCCGCGATGTTGACGTTGCTGCGCTGCTGGAAGTAGAAGACGACGGCCTTGGCGCCGTCCTTGGCGACGAACATGGCCGCGGGCCAGTTGGACACCTCCGGGAGCGCGAGGCGGTACATGTCGCCCTGGACGACGGCCGGGGCGACCTGGTCCGCGAGCGCGAGCAAGGCGGGGAGCTCGGCCGTCTCCTCGTCGGAGAGGTCGGCCGGGTTGAGCTCGAGGCCGAAGGAGCCGCCCATCATGGCGACGTGGGCACGGAAGCTGAGCGGGGTCACGCGGCCGGCCTGGTGGTTGGGCACGACGGAGATGTGCGCGCCCATGGCGGACGCCGGGTACGCGAGCGAGGTGCCGAACTGGATGCCGATACGGTCGAGGCCGTCGGTGTTGTCCGAGGTCCAGGACTGCGGGAAGTAGTGCAGGATGCCCGGGTCGAAGCGGCCGCCGCCCGAGGCGCAGCCCTCCCACAGCACGTCGGGGAAGCGCGTGGTTAGGGTGTCGAGGACGCGGTACAGGCCGAGCATGTACTGGTGGCTCGTGTACGAGTTCTCCGTCTCGTGCATGCCGCGGTTGTTGTCCCACTTGACGTACGAGATCTTGGCCGAGTCGAGCACGTTGGCGACCGAGTTGATGACATGCTCCTGAACCTCGGGCAGCGCGAGGTTGAGCACGAGCTGGTTCCGGCGGACGGTTCGCGGGTAGTCCGCCGCGTGCAGGACCCAGTCGGGGTGCTTGCGGTAGAGCGTTGAGTTGGGGTTGACCATCTCGGGCTCGAACCAGAGGCCGAAGCGCAGCTTGTCGGACGAGTTGCCGGCCTGCATCTGCGTGATCTCGTCGACCATGGGGCCCAGGCCGTTGGGGAAGCGGGCCTTGTTGACCTGCCAGTCCCCGAGGCCCAGGCTGTCGTTGGTACGGGGGAACTCGTTGCCGAACCAGCCGTCATCGAGGACGAAGAGCTTGATGCCCAGGTCGGCGGTCGACCGCGCGAGCTTCGTGACCGTGCTCTGGTTGTAGGCAAAGTACAGGCCCTCCCAGCTGTTGAGCAGCGCAGGCTTGACCTCGGTCGCGGCCTTGTGGCGGATCAAGTTCTTGCGCATCAGGTTGTGCAGCTTGCGCGACATGCCGCCGACGCCGGCGTCCGAGTAGACGGCGACACACTCGGGCGTGGTGAAGGTCTCACCCGGCTTGAGTGGCCAGGAGAACTGCAGCGGGTTGAGACCCAGGGTGGCGCGGGTGAAGCCCTGCGAGGACTTCTCGACATCGACGGAGAAGGAGCCCGTGTAGATCAGCGAGAAGCCCCAGGCGTCGCCGCGGCTCTCGGTCGTGTCCGGAGAGACGAGGGCAAGGAAGGGGTTGTGGTAGTGGGAAGAGTATCCGGCCAATGATCCGAATCTGTTACATTTGATGTATATGGTTAGCACCCGCAGGGCGTGACATCAAAAATGACCACGAGGGGGGGATGAGGGTTCCTAGAGCCTCCGACTTACCCCTGGTTTCCGTACTCGATGCTCCGGCGCACCCTCTGGGCCTCTCTGGCCCAGTCACCGCGAAGGTAGATCATCTCGTAATCAGCAAACGGCAGATCGACGCTCAGGCTGGCAGCCTTGTCGAGGATCATGTCGTTGTCACCCTTGTTGGTGATGTTGACGCTGCGCACGACAGCATCGTGCTCGGGGAAGACCGAGTACGACATATCGACGGCAATGGAGCTGTAGTTGTCGAATAGGTGCACGATGAGCGTGCTCACGTCGCCGGCCTCGCCAAAAGTCGAGGGCAGGCCGTTGAGCGCGGGCTTGCCCTCGACGACCTCGTGGGACTGGTAGTGCAGCTCGGAGACGGTGTAGGCCTTGCCGCCGCCGGCCTGGCGGACCTGGAAGGCCGGGATGCGCATGTCGCCGCGGCCCAGATCCGGATACTCGCGCTGCACGCGACCGGGGAAGCCGGACCAGCCATCGGGCCGGATAAGAGGCTCGACGAGGCTGTCCTCGGTGGCGAGGCCGCCGAAGTGGTCGTTGTAGAGGTCGCCCGTCGCCTCGTCGACGTGGAAGCGGTAGGACATGCCCTTGCCGTTCAGGGCAAAGGACTTGTCCTTGGCAACGAGGCCTACATAGGAGGGGAAAACGTCGTGTTAGTGACACTCCAGGCTCCGGATCGCAGACGACGTTCTCGAGTCGAGATCTCTTGTATGCACTTACTCTGCATTGTTGCGGACGAGCTCTGTGCAGAAACAGGGAGCTGGCAGAGGGCACTCAAGGCAATGGCTGCCAGCGGCGCTCTGATCATGTTGGCAACCATCTTGTCTGTCTGCCTGGGCAGGCTGGCTTATGAAGACGAAGGCGATGATGTCCGACTTGGAAGTTCGCGCGGCAGATTGGCCAGAGCTGAGGAATCCCGCACCGTGGCTGCCCTCCACCTCCACGATGCGGACTGCGTGCTTATATACATGCTGGCGCGGGCGAGCACCTGCTGGTGGCCGAGGTGATGCCGTCCCGCAGGCCCGACGACAAGGGCTGCCAAACCTGCTTGGGCAAGTCGGCCTCGCGGTCAGTGCTGGAGCCGTGATCATGACCCGCGACCCTGTCCTGTCGTGGGCTGGGGTCCCCGCCGGGCCCATCTCCGCACTGCCACCGGTGCAGAAAAGAGCGACGAGCGGCCTGCCCGCGTGCAGATCGAGGTGCAGATGCGGGGATTGTGGAGGAGGTGGAGGTGCTCGGCGCTGGAGTCGAGGTCATCACTCTGACGGCCTCGCAGAAACTCTCGGACGTGCTAGCAGCTGCTCGCTGGGGTCCGGACCATGGCCAGGACCACGGCTGGCGATCCCCTCCCCTCCACCTCTTTTCCGCGGTCCCAGCTGTGCTCTGGACCACATGCCTATAGAATGCACACCTTGGCTGCATGCACTGCTTGCAGTGGACCGTGCCGTGCCTGGGGGTCCTTTGCTCTTGCCAAGCCCTACCGGCGGGGAGAAATACTACTCGAGCAAAAATTCTCCATGCAACGCTGACAGGCCCGGCACGCAGACGGGGTCATTATCCGCGATCGTATGTTAGCACCCACGCCGCTGGCCCGCCCAGGTCTCCGTGATGCAAACTGCTGCATGTCTTTTGTCCCTCCGCACAGTCGTTAGTGGTGACAGACACTCGGCACTTTCGACGACCTGCACTCACGTGGTCTGAGTCCTCCTGGTAGGCCCCGACCTTCAAGGACTTGTCCGCAAGCCTCTCCGTCACCGACGGGGTCTTCTTGAAGAAGCTTATCTGAGCCACTCGCTCTCCTGGCAAGCCTTGTCCGTCAAGTGCCGCCGCTAGGCGTTGTCGTGGCTGGCCCGTGACATGCGCCAAGCCCCCTGTTCTTTTGGAGAAGACCTCTAGCGGGCGATTTCTTTCCTCTTCGGGGCATGTCCGTCCCAAGCACAGGGGTCTGGCACTGCGGAGATTCAGCGAACAACAAGTGCACAAGACTCGCAAGGCGCTCCAATCAGGCATGCATCACGGAAGACCTAACGCATTTCCTGCAGCAGGCCTCGATCCCATGTCGGTCAAATACAAGTGGGTTACGTAGTAGAAACTCTGTAAACAGATGCTGCTGGTTGTCCCGGGCCGCACAAGGGCTCGCCGATTTGCTCCAATCTTCTGCTTGACTCGGGCACTGCTGTTCCAAGCAGCCAAGGCCGTTGAATCGTAACGACAAGCCCCGCAGCGAGGAAAAGCCGGGCGGCTCCAGGCATGCGGTCCCTCCGGTGCCCTCACAGCTTTGCACCTTTCTTCTGTGCAATCTTCATCTCCTGCCGCCAAGCTAGATCGCCGAGAATCTCCTCGGAGCCGCCCCCGACCACCATCATCCGCAGGTCTCGCGTGATCTGCTCGACGATGCCGCCTCCTCCAGGTCCGCCTCGCTGATACGCAACGCCGCCCATGACTTGCTGGGCTTCCCGCGCCGCCAGCTCGAGAATCCGCCCTCCGGAGACCTTGGTCAGAGCGATGCGCCCAGCAATCGAGTCGTCCTGCCAGCCGTGCTTCTGAATATGGAACGCGATTTGCTCCAGCCAGGCCCAGTGCGCCTCGACCTCTCTGGCTAGGGTGATGATCTTGTGCCGGATAATCTGGTGGCTTGCAAGCGGCCGCCCGAAGGTCTCGCGCTCGTGCGCGTACTCGAGAGCGACCGTCAAGCACGTCCGGGCTTTGCGGTTGCAGCCTACAGACATCATGAACCGCTCCTTGTTGAAGTTGGTCATGATGTACTTGAAGCCTGCGTTCTCCTTGCCGAGCAAATGATCGGTCGGGACACGGACGTTGTCGAGACGGACCCAACTGGCACCGCCCGCGTTCTGACCACTGTTGTAGATCTTCTCGATGGTCACTCCTTGCGACTTGAGCGGCACGACAAGCAGGGAGATGCCAAAGAACCCGGGACCGCCAGTCCGCACCGCCGTGGTCATGTGGGTTGCCCATTGCGCGCCGGTAATCCACTTCTTTGTGCCGGTCACGGTGTAATATGAGCCGTCGTCACTCTTGACGGCAGTAGTCTTGATGTTCCCAACATCGCTGCCGCCGCTTGGCTCGGTAATGCCCAGGCAGAAGTTGGTCTCTCGGGTGAAGAGCCCGGGGAGCCAGCGCTGCTTCTGCTCCTCAGTGCCGTGGTTGACGACGGGGGGAATGCCGATGCCGTTGGCACCAGCAAGCGCAGAGCCTACTGCACCATCGATGCGGAACGTCTCGTCCATCAGAGTGAGGTAGTGAAACATGTCAAGCTCTTCGGCACGCATGCCCAGCAGCGTGCGAAACTTTTCGGGGCGATACTGCGGGGGGATGTCAAGAAAGACGAGGCCGGAGTTGATGTAGTCGAGCTTGGCCTGAGTCGGGCAATCGCCCTTCTCCTCCCACTCCAGAGCATGAGGGGCGATGTTGGTGTCAATGTACTCGCGAGCATACCGCTGGACAGCCCTGTGGGTGTCGTTGTAGTAAGGCGACTCGAGCGCGCCGTGCCAGGCGGGCTCGGCCCAGGGTGTCTTTGAGCTGGAGGTGGACATGATGCGATACAAAGGTGGATGTTATTGATGGCAGTGTCGGGCGTGGGCGAGGATGCCGCCGAAGTGGTTAAGAGAAGGGCGTCGACGAGCGATGTGATGTGAGGGGACGGAAGCTGAGCCGGCTGGCGTCAGCCGAGGCTCCTCGAGGTTCATCCTTGGGGTCCTTGGGGTAGCTGGGTGAGCCGATGGGCCAATGGAGTGCGTCCCAGCCACAAGTAGTGATCGTACTTGCAGAGTAAGCGTAGAGTTGCAGCATCGCCAACGTCAGAAAACCATGGATACATGGCGATTGTCATCTTGGGCGTTTTCGGCGTTCAGCATCTGGCGACGATATGCTCACGGACGAAATGCGAGGTCCAGACACAGTCTGGGAGGGCAGTTCTTCCGCGGATGCAGCTGTCCACTCAGAACACCGCGAAGTGGGGCCGTTACCTGGGTCTCCCCCGCAGAGCAAGCCATGGGAACATGAGGCTCCTCGTGCCGTGCCTGGAGCACTTTGACGCCGCCTTTGATGTCAGCGCTCAGAGCAGAGATTGTCTCTCGCAGATGCCGCCTTCTTGTCTTTGCAGATGCGATCTGGCGAGACGGAGAGCAAGAAAGACGGCTGGATCATCGTGTTTGTGGTCAGTTCAACCGAGGGCGGGTAGCCAATCTGATGGTGTGAGTGAACACAGAGATGTCGGATGGTTGTGTTTAGTCTGTCGAAAGTCGCGCAGTGGGCGGGCATCTCTCCAACCTGTCCTATGTAGTCTTATTGTTGCCGACAATGAAGGCTCGTGGAAGTTGCGGGGGTCGGTCGTGCCTGCCTGCCAACAGACACCGCCGACTCCTTTGCTGTACAATCACGGCAGCAGCCCAGCTTGCTCGAGGCAAGCTTAAAAGTTTATTGACAGCACAAGCCTGTTGACGCTGCAGCCGTCGTCCCCCCTTGGATGCAGAAACGACCCAAGCAGATGGGACCTGGGCAGAAGAGACGGCGGCTAGCCCTTGCGGTGCAGTGTGATGCCGGCCCCCATTGGCTGCGTGTCAGGCCGCCCCTGGACGGCTATTTTGGGCACCGCCAATCACACGGCGCGGGCCCTGCTTGCCGCCCGTCCAGACGCAGACCGCGGGGCATGGGGGGCCCTCTGCCGCCAGCATCGTGCCACTCCTCGACGTCCGCTTCCCGCCTGCCCGTGCAGCCTCCTGCATATCCAGATGGCGGCACCGCGGCGGGCGGCGCTTCCGCCACATGTATATACCGTTCCGTCTGCACCCCGTCCGCCCTCGACACAATGTCGGCCGGCCGTGTCTCTTCGCTCTGTCCATGCTGTCACGTCCGTCCGTCTGTGAACCACCAACCACCACCATCTACTTGCAGCAATGGCGAATCCGGCGGGGCCCTCCGGAGGCTTCTCTCTGTTCCCCAACACAGCCAACAACGGCATAAAGCCTCCCTCGCGGAAGACGACTCCGATCGGCCGGCCTGCGACACCCCCGGCTGACCCTAGCGGCAGCCGAGGGTACTCGTTCGACCAGTCGCCCCCTCGCAATGGTCGCCGGACACCAGAGAACACAAACTTGTCGCACTTTGTCGTCGACGGATCGCCACCGCCAGCAAGACCGACACCACTACCTGACCACCCCCCGCGGTCCGAGACTGCCTTCTCTGGAGCCACGCTGGTCCGGTCAGGAAGCAACCGCTCAAGAAGCTCCATAGCCAAGCGTCCACTGGAACCTGAGGAACCCTCTACGTCCACATCTCAACCGCAGGCTTTGAGGAGCATGTTCCCGCAGTACGACCACACCATTCCCATGGACCGCCAGGAGTACTATCCCAGCCAAGCCAGTCCTCGCCACATCCCACGAACTGTTATAAGTAGGCAGGAGAACTTGCCTCCGTCCGAGGCTGCCCCACACAGCCCTCCCGTGGCAAGCCCTCTAAGGAGCCCAATGAGCATGGACACTACGCGGAGAGGGCCTCGGCGGAACCAGGAGCCACCTGTGATTCCTCCTGTCAGCAGAGCCGACCAGCTTCGCGATTACTGGAAAGCAGCGAACGGTTGGAAGGCTTCCCAGATGGAGGGCAGGGCATACTGCCTCAAGTTGACGCCCGAAAAGGACACTCCGATCTACACCCTGTCGTCAACCACGCAGCCCCTCTATCACCTCAAGATCGACCCGACATCGGCCTCAGCGTATGTCTCATTAAAGCGACACGACCCTTCGAAGCTCTGCAAGGAGCAAGACCCATCAGTGGTAGTGAAGCCACCCACAGGCATTCTCAGTGCCATACGTGAGGTTGAGACGCGGCCTGCCTGGCACGAGGCGATCAACACCACCCTAGAGGAACCATCGCGGCGGCTGCCACCGAACGATGGTCTTGTCGCTCTACTCTATCCCTGCGCTGCGACGAAGGTCGCGCTCGACCGGCCAGATGACCTGGCCGCAGTCGCAGCTGCGGAGCGCGAATGTGCCAGGCTTGTCTGGGACGACGATAGCAAGAACTACTACTTAGTCCATCCCGCCTTGGCCACGCCATTCTGCATCACCATTGAGCGGAATCCCGCTTGGTCAAGAACAGAGTACACCCTGGAGCACATAGAGTCGCCACAGCACCTGGCCAAGCTCACTCGTGAGGGAACAGGCGAAGGATACATGGAACTCGACACACTGGTGTCAGGACACATCGAGGCCTACTATGTGCTCGACATAGCCGTCTGTGCTCTCATGTTGGTCGCTAACCTTGACGAGAAGAACGTCTTGGTCGAGTCGTTTGAGCCGCCACCGCCTCCACCAGTTTATCTCGGAGACGGAGAGCGACGAAGCAACAGTCGGCTGAGCAACTTCCTGGCTGGAGGAGGTAGCATCTCCGGACGTGAGACACCCGAGACTCATGTCAGCAATAAGAAGTCTAAAAAGAGCAAGACACGTACCCGTATGGAGGAGCTTGAGCTCGACCTCGAGAGCCAGACCAGCAGCGTGGCCGGCGGCAAGTTCGACGTCAAGGACAAGGACCACAAGCTGCCGAGCACGACGCGGACGGTCATCAAGCTGATCGGCATCATCTTCAAGCTCATCATCTGGATCCTGACAGTTCTCTTCAAGGCCGTGTCTGCCATTGTCGTCGGGCTGAGCAAGTGCATCACGAGCAAGTAGCAGAACCGACTTTTGCTGGCGAGCTGGCGTATAATTTGTATGGGCATGGCGTTGTATGGTGGGAAAAGCGGGAGGGTCTCCAGAAGCGCCGGCGTATACTTGGCGGACTCATTGTACTTCCTTGTTCCTATCACCCCGTTCAAGTGGGCTTTCACCCGAGCTGGTTTCAATTATTTCTGTACATATTTCATTCATACTCATTCCCCCGAACTAGGTAGCTCGAAGGTCAAAGGACCTATACATGCTGTTTCATAATGCACAAAGACACCCATTGACGCCCAGACGCCTCTCTCTCGAATTGATATATTTCCGTTGACAAACTCTCGTGATCTGTCCGTGCACGCGCTCACCGCTTCCGCTCGCGGACCTTGATCTTCTTGCCTGACTTGGTGACACCGCCCATGGCCGTCGCCGTCTTGGCCATCTGCGCACGCTGCAGCTCGAGCTTGCCTTCGGCCCGCGTGAGGACCGTCACCTTCCGGCGCGCGGCCTCGAGCCGCCGCTCCAGCTTGCCGAGGAGGACCACCTTCTGCTCGGTGCGCAGGGCGTCCTCCTCCTCTTTCGTGCGGGGTGCTGGCTTCTTGCTCTTGGTCTGTGATGTTGTATTGGCCATCGTCGTCGTCTTGTCGCCATCGTGTTCGTCCGACATGACATCACCGGCGGCACTGTCGTCGTCGTCGTCGTCATCATCGTCGACCTGCATCGCCATGTCGCCACGCAGCATATCCTCCCGCCCCTCGACGTCCTCCGAGAAGACAAACTTCTTCTTCTTGCGCGGCCGCTCGCCGTCCAGGTCGTCATCGTCGTCATCCAGCCCCGCGAACTCGTCGTCGCTGTCCTCTCCTCCCCTCTTGACACCCAGCCCTTCCAGACTGCCCCCGAGCGCAATGACCCGCTCCTCGAGCACTCTCACATCCTTGCTCGCCACGTTCCTCATCGTCCGGAGGTACCCGAGATCCTGCGTCTTCAGCAACCTGCTGACCTCGACATCCATGCCCTTGAGGCTGCCCCTGTCCCCGTCGACGATGCCGTCCCACTTGCGCCCTTTGCTCGACGTCGCGCCGCGCACGGGTCCGCGCGCCCGCCCGCCTCTGCTCATCATCCCAAAGTAGAACTCGTCCTCGTTCTTGTCCGCCGCCTTGGCGCGCAGGTTCTTCAGCGTCGCCTGCTTCTTCTTGTGGTCGGCCGCGCGCAGCGAGTAGTCCTTGTGCTTCTCGAGCAGGCCGTACTTGGCGCGCTCGAGCGGCTGCCCGCGCTCGCGGTGCTGCCGCCGCTGCACGGCGTTGCGCATGGACGACGACATGGTTATGGCTGCGGTGTGGTGTGGTGTGTGTGTGTGTGATGCTTTTGGTATCTTTTGGCGGTGGTCTTGTGGTCGTTTAGTCGGCCGGGCTCCTTCTGGGCAGATCTTGGAAGAAATCGGCTGTAGTCGCTGTCTCTGAGTCGTGCGACTGGTGTGTCGTAGCTGTAGGCACGCGTGTACGGCCGGAGTCCCGTGTCGTGCCTACCGGGGAGCTCGTCGGGGTGGTCGCTGTGCTGCTCGTTCTAGACTGGCGGTGCGGACTAGAGGACGGCAGTGCTCGTGTTTGCAGTCGTTGAGAGTGGCTAACTTCAGAGCTTTTTTGGTATGTCCGCCTTGCGTGTACGCGTGTGCGTATCGAAAAGAGTGAGACTCGTGGTCGGCAGAGTGGTCACGGAGGTTGCGCTGCGGATTGCGGAGGTGAAGGCTGCTTGCAAAATGCATCGCCAGCCGATGCGAGCCTGGATTTCAACTTTTTAGTGGAGCCTGCCGCGCCCCACTTCAGTACCCTTCGCGCTGCAAGCACTGGCGCTTTGCCCATGGGAGCAATCAAGCATGGACGACCTTACACTCGTGACGTGACAAATGAATTTGCAAGAAAGATATAGAACAGCATGATGTGTCACGGGATATTCAATTGTTTGGTCCATGAGTAGGAACAATAAATAACAAGCCTTCAAAGGCCGACCTCTCAACACTTGAGATTGATCCCTCTTCTCTTCTCCGTCTCCCGAATCTCAAACATGATCTGAGCACCGCAGAACAGCGCAATGAGAGCTGCAGCACAGAACGTCACGCCTGGAGTTGGGGAGTAGGTATGTTAGCAAGCCTGTGCGCGACGATAACGTGGGGCTCTGGCATCAGAATGACTTACCTGAATGATCTCTTGCGATCCCGTTGATGATCTGCTTCATCCCATCCACTCCCACGGCGTATCCAATCAGGTTCGCAGACATCATCATGAGGATATTGATCACAGCTCCCACACAGGATATCATTCTGTAAGCGGTGGGCTGCGACTCCCACTTCCTCTTGGGGAAGAGCGCGCCTGCCATCATCTCGGGCATCATGAAGAACACGACGAGCCAGCCCCAAATGAGCAGGCGGAGCTGGATATCGTGCCACAGAGCGACGAACGTGAAGACGAGCATGTAGGTCACGATGGACCGCGCGGCGCCAGCCCACCCCTTGAAGCTCGCGCCCCCAAGGGGCATGTAGATGTAGCGCAGGGACCAGCGGTAGAAGCTTCGGTGCCAGCTGCGCCAGAAGGACAAGGTGCTGTAGTTGTCGCTGACGCAGCGAATCATGTTCTCCGGCGGGTCGATGCCGTCGACCAGCGCCCAGAGTCGGAACAGCCGCCAGGGCAGGAGCAGCTTGAGCCAGATGAGGTGCAGCTGGAAATAGCTTAGCATGCTGAGCTGCGCGGCGGTGTAGTCGGCCCAGTTGGGGTTGGCATTGGAGATGGCCTGCACGTAGTCGAAGTGCAGCACAACCTCCATGACAAGGAGGGTGATCAGGAACCGGATGCCGTAGCGGATAGTGCGGCTCGTCTCGATAGTCGCAGACTTGTACTTTGCTTGCGCAATGTAGTCATTGAAAGTGATGATCGGCCCCGTCAGGTAGAGTGGTGCATATATCACATAAGCCACGTAGTTCCGGAACGAATAGTCCCTGGGCTGCGCCGGGATGGACACACGCTCACGCTCACTGAGCGCTGAAGGGTCGAGTTGCTTCTTCTAGGACGATCATCGTCAGCGTCTCTACAGTGAGGAGGCATGGGACGAGACATTTGGCTTACCTCGAGGATATCTTGCTGGCTACGATCCGAGCTCCAGTAGTAGTCTAAGTTGAAGCTGATGAGCCGCAGGACGGTGATGTTGAACAGAATCTCCCAGCGTCCCATGAGCCCACCGAAGCTGTCGAGCCACTTTCCCCATGCAACAAGGCTTGTATCAGCATCCAACACTGCTCCCTTGCTTGATACACCGGCTAGGAACGCAGCGATTCGCTCCATCTTGTAGCCCTGGCAGAGTTCGTTGGCGAACAAAAGGCCAATATTGAAGATCCAAGTAGCGGCAGGGACATATTTGCGCGGAAGGGCCGTCGCGATCTTGTAGTTGAGGAACAAGATCAGAAGTACTTTCGCGGCCGAGAAGCCGTGCAGCACTATCAAGAACTTTATCGCAAACTTGAAGTCGTAGCCGGCCCGCTGGTCCAGGCGTCGCTGTGCGTCCTCGGCCGGGGTCGTTGTCGTCAGATCATTGGCTTTCTTGCGGTGGAAGATGGCTGCGTATACTCGGCGCATGATCGGGTGGATGACGAGCAAAGTCATCATATACGGCAGGTTGGTTCGAAAGGTGTGGTATTGCGAGTCGGACGTGTCGATCTTGCGACCAGGAATCCAGCCTGGAGACAGGAGGCGCTCGAACTTGTGGTAGGCGGGATGGTCGGCTGTGGTGGGTGGCGTAAGTCAGCACTCCAGACCTCAAAGAGTAGGCATCTATCTACGCCTGTGGGTTCTACACACATCTCGAGGCCTGGTATGGGATGTAGAACATCGCTGGTAGGATCGCGCCAATGTAGAACAGGTACAGATAGAGCTCGGGTGTTTTCCACTTGGAGGGCTGGCCGGCCGAGTTCCAGCTTGCAGCACGCTCCTTGCTGCTCTTCGCGTCGCGTTCGTCATGGCGGGCGTCGACGACGGTCTTGTACGGGACGGTGGCGGGGTTCGTGAACCGGGTATCGAGGGTGTCGAGGTCGTAAAGGTTGCGGAGGAAGGTGAGGATGGCAGCCATGGCGGCAGTGCCGGGGACCTTGTCAAGGTCGCCGGCTTCTGGGGCAAGTCAAGTATATCGAGGCGATTTGAAGAATTCAGTGACGACACATGGTTAAGGTATCCAGAGCTTGAAGGTGTCTTCGTCAAGCTTATGGTGTTTTGGTAGTCTTTCGAGATTCAAGTTTGGGGCATGCAACACGTCGTCTGGAAGCTCGGAGTGGGCCGCGGGTCCCGCTTGAGCCAAGGGCGCTGATCAGGGGTTGCAGCTTGCCGAAGCATCAGCTGCAAGCCTCGTATTGAGCTATGTCCGGGTTCACGACCAGGCCTCGGTCTGGGTAACACAGGGTCCAAAGCGACGGTCCGGTACATGCTTCAGTGTAAATGAGATACGAGACGATTCTCCACACATTCACCGTATATAATAATCGGACGAAAGATGAAGGGACTCCAGTGTCATTAAGCCACCGTCGGCCAGCAGCTCACCAACAAGGATCGATCGAATCCTCCCAAAGTCACGTCGAGCGACGAAAATCTAAACTCAATGTGAGACTACATGCAAGCCAAAAAGGAGAAACACTTCAGGAAAGACCGGACAAACCCCTCTAGAGAATGAAGGATGACTGCAAGAATGCGCAACAACGCAAGTGATGATCAACAATGCTCCCGAGCGAGGGTGTCAAAAAGTCAAAAAGTCAAAAAATTGGTGCGATAAATCCCACTGGGTGGGATGCATCGGGAATTGAGCCCGATGCGGGGGTCGAACCCGCAACCTTGAGATTGGAATGTTTGTTCCAATGGAATAAGAGTCTCACGCTCTACCGATTGAGCTAACCGGGCAGTCGTATTGACTGACTGTGTTGAAAATGCTGCGGTTTATCGCTGCTTGTCTCTGCTTCACGCATTGAGTAGTCTCGGAAGACAACAGCAACTTGGGTGCTGGCGAAAGATGATTCTTCAGGAGCCTGACAATGCACAGACTGGTTGCTTAGATCATGGCATTGATCTTGAATGAGGAAAGGAACCTTTGTAGCACATTACTCGGACCTTGGAGCAAACCAACATAATTGGACTTGGTGGTTTGACTTACACACCTACAAACTCATTCTTGGCTTGATGTTGGCAAAGCCTCGATCATCGTTCATACTACCGTTTTCTCTTCAAAACGATCTTAGTACACATAGTAAGCCTGCGTCAGGGGTAAAGTCTCGGCCGGCTCCGCCGTGCAGTGCACCCCGTCCGCCTCGACCGTGTACGTCTCCGGGTCGACCCTCATCCGCGGCATCGTGTCGTTGAACTTCATGTCCCGCTTGCCAATGTTGCGGCAGTTCTTGACAGGCTCGATGCGCTTGCGCAGGCCGTACGTCTGGACAGTACCCGTGTCGATGCTCGCCTGCGAGACGAATAGAACGGACGTAGAGGGCACGAGAGGCGCAAGCATGGGCCTGCCAATGACGGGCTGGATCGTGGGGATCGAGGCGTTTGGATCACCCTAGGTCGTAGACTCGTCAGTATATGAAGGCTAGCGGGTCTGCATACACCTGAGTGCAGAAGTTTTCCGCAGGATCTTGTTGGGTTGGGCACACTTACCATCTGCGCCCAGGCAATGAGGCCGCTCTTGACCACCAGATTCGGCTTTGTCCCAAACCAAGCTGGGTCCCAGACCACGAAGTCTGCCAGCTTTCCGACCTCGATGCTGCCTATGAGATGCCCGAATCCTTGCGCAATCGCCGGGTTGACAGTGTACTTGCTCACATATCTCTTGACCCTGAAGTTATCCGCCCCAGTCCCCTCGTCCTCGGGGAGGTATCCGCGCTGCAGCTTGTTCTTGTGGGCTGTGTTCCACGTACGGAGCACGACCTCGCCGCAGCGGCCCATAGCCTGAGAGTCGCTCGACATCATGCTGATGGCGCCGAGGTCGTGCAGGACGTCCTCGGCGGCTATGGTCTCGGCCCGGATGCGCGACTCAGCGAACGCCACGTCCTCGGGGATGTCCTTGGACAAATGGTGGCAGACCATGAGCATGTCGAGGTGCTCGTCGAGCGTGTTGCGCGTGTAGGGGCGGGTCGGGTTCGTTGAGCTAGGCAGCACGTTCGGGTGCTCGACCACGCTGATGATGTCGGGCGCGTGCCCTCCGCCGGCGCCCTCGGTGTGGTACGTGTGGATGGTGCGGTTCTTGAAGGCGGCGATCGTGCTCTCCACGTAGCCGGACTCGTTGAGCGTGTCGGTGTGGATGAGACACTGCACGTCGAGCTCGTCGCAGACCGTGAGGCAGGAGTCGATGGCGGCGGGTGTCGTGCCCCAGTCTTCGTGGAGCTTGAGGCCACACTGGCCAGCGATGATCTGCTCACGCAGGGCCGTTGGGTCGCAGTCGTTGCCCTTGCCGGTGATGCCCACATTGACAGGCAGTGTATCACACGCTTGCAGCACCAACCTCGTGTAATTCGCTCCAGGCGTGCAGGTAGTAGCACATGTTCCAGCACTGCAGCGTTGTCTCGTCAGTGGAGTTCTCACACACAATCTGCCACAGACTTCGGCAGCCAAACTCACCTAGGACCAACGCCTCCTCCAAGGATGGTAGTGATTCCCGAAGACAGACTCTCGTTCGCTTGCTGAGGGCAAATGAAGTGAATATGCGAATCGATCCCACCAGCAGTCACAATCTTGCCCTCCCCTGCAATGACATCCGTACAGCTGCCAACGATCATGCCTGGCGTAACGCCATCCATGACATCCGGGTTTCCCGCCTTGCCGATGGCAACGATGAGGCCGTTCTTGACGCCAATATCGGCCTTGTAGATGCCACTCCAGTCCACAATCAGAGCATTCACGATTACCAGGTCCAAAGACTCCGCATCGGGACAGCCGCTCATCTGGCCCATGCCCTCGCGGAGCGTCTTGCCTCCGCCAAACTTGCACTCGTCGCCGTAGACAGTCAGGTCTCTCTCGACCTTGACCCAGAGATCCGTGAGACCCAGACGGACAACGTCACCCGTGGTCGGGCCGAACATGGTCTTGTAGGCAGCCCGGTCCATCGAATATCCGTCGACGGTAAGAGCCATGTCGCCCGCCGGCTCGGGGGCGTGCGCAAAACCCGCTCGCTGCAGGTTTTCCACGATCTCCGCAGCACGAGACAAGTCGACCTTCCCAGACGCGAGGTTGTTGCCGCCGCGGATGACCTTGTTCCCGCCGATCTCGACCAGCGTCACGGTCTTGGTATCGCCGGGCTCGAACCGCACCGACGTGCCAGCGGGGATATCCAGCCGGAATCCGTACGCGCGCTCACGATCGAATTCGAGCAAAGGGTTGGTCTCGATGAAGTGGTAGTGGCTGCCAATCTGCACGGGGCGGTCGCCCTTACTCGTCACCCGCAGGCGGATCCGGCGGCGGTCCTCGTTGAGCTTGACCCGGACGTCCTTGACGACGATGACCGCGCCTGGCTCGTTGTGCGGCTCGTACGACTCGGCGCTGGGCATCGGGAACAGCCGCTGGCTGGGCACGGGGAGGAAGCTGCCGTACAGTGCCTTCTCGAGGTCTCCATCCTCAGTAGAGATCGGGTTATGCACAGTCACGAGATATGTGCCGACGGGGAAGGTTCCCTCGACCTGGATCTCGTGGAGGGTCGCAGGGACAGAGGGTAAGACGTGGCGGCGGCCGAGCATGGTGGCCCCAATGGCCATCAGGTCGGCCACAGTGTGCTGCCCATCGCGGATGAGCTCCTGCAGGTTGCTGGCGATCAATGCCTGTGGGATATCGATCTTAGCGGGTGGCTCACAAGCGAAGCTCGTCGTTGAGCCGAAATTACCAAGACACCACTTCACTGGATCCTCTACACTTACATTAGCCTCGGCATGGTTCAGCTTGACACCTCTGGCAAGTCTCTTCTGCGCCAGGAATCCGAGTTGCGAGACTACGAGCTTATCAAGCTGTATTGTGGTGAGGCGAGGCACTCTGGTCAGCATACTGGCAGGCGTGGGCTTCAACAGGCAATCAAGATGTGCTACTCGCCTCCTTGGGAACAAGATGCATCCTCAAGCGAAAAGTGCTGGCTTGCCAGAGCCTCGCTGTCTTTGCTAATGATCAATTGAAGTTGGCAGATGGGAAAGAGAGCGTTCCCGGGTGACGTTGATCTGTTAGACTTCTAAGCTGCCCGACAGGGCGTACTTGCAGACCAGCGGAGGGCACCTCGAGGTACGTAATGAGAAGTAGGTAGCTCTAGCTGATAAGACCCTCCAAGCTTCGGAACTCTCTCCCCTCTCTCCCCTGCAGGACGTGCAGCGGAGTGGGGTATTATGCGGCGACCTCAAGGTGCATGGAATCCAACATCGGAGCCCCGCAACCCATTGAGACTCCAAAGGTCGAGCGTGAAAAGCCGATCTAAACATGGCACAGCTTTGGGGAAAGATGAGCAAGAGATGTGCGCAAGGGGTGTTGCTCATGTTCGTGAAGCATCGGGTGACAAGACCACCTGCATATTTCATAGAAAGTTGATAGTCCCGTCCGGCTAACGCCATACTACTGTATCTGTAATGGTATCAAAATCAAAAACCCCAGAACTCTTCTCATCGTCAGGGCCATGCAAAACTCCAGAGGTTGCTGCTCATTCTTCCTCGACCTCCTCGTCCCAAGCCTGCTTCTCCTTCTTAAGCAGGTCAGCCATCATATCCGGCTTGAAGATGGAGCTGCCCTCATTCTCCGAGCGCGGCACCTTCCCCAAACTCTCATCGTCAAACACCGTGCCAATATTGTCAATCCACCGCTTGCGGCGCTCCATCAGCATCTTGGTCACATCGCCGATGCCCGGGCGCGCCATGCCCGCCGCCGCATTCGCCGCCGCCGCGCCAGATGCGCCGCCGGGGCGCTTGGCCTTCTTGCTCTTGCCCATCGTCCGCGTGCGCTTCAGGTACGCGCCCTGCACCTGGCTGTCGAGGTCCTCCAGGATCGTCGTGTACTCCTGGAAAGCCATGCGCTCCTTGACCAGGTCCGTCAGCCGGGCCTTGCGCGCCCCATTAACGAGCATCTGCTGTCTGAGGCGGTCTTGTAGCAGACGCAGCCGGGCAGCAACTTCGTCATCAAAGTGTCCGTCGTAGTCGCCGTCGAAGCCTTCTTGCGGCAGGAACCCAATGTGCCGCATTTCCTGCTTGATGCGCTCGTCGACTTGCGAGTAGTCCAGCTTGGGATGTGTGGCCTTCTTCCATGCTTCGCTGGACGATTCTGGCATGTATGACGCAGGGGGGAGAGTCTTGCTATCCTCCCCATTGAGGCCATTCGTCTCGCCGTTGAGCACGTCGTCCTTGCTGTCAGTATCGCCATTGACGCTGTTCAGCGCAGGCTTATCGTCGTTCGCCGCGGTCCTCCCTTCTGGGCGCATCATTTGCAGCAGTCTCGTAAGAATCGGGCCAACAGAGAGCTTGTCCGTCTCGGCGACGTCGTCGTCCATGTTGTCGATTGAGCCTCGGGGCTGGTTTGGCTGGAGCTTATCCCGGCCTTGATTAGAGTCGATCGACATGGCACCGTCCTCCTCAGCCCATATCTCTGTGTAGTGCTTCTTGCCGCGCTTGGGCATGTTAAACGGTGTCACACGATCACCTCTTTCTCTGAGAAACGCCAGATCCTCCTCCGAAAATGGTCGGAAGTACGGTTCAATGTAGGTCGAGAATGTCGAGAAACTGATCTGGTTTGTCGGCTTTGCAATCGTGAAGTCCTTATCTGGTGGATCGCCAGCGATCTGATCGGCCAGATTCGTCTTCGGAAAGACAGCGACGGAATAGATCTCCTTGAGCTCGTCGACGGACATGCTCGAGTTTGTCTCCCGGATCTCATATACTGTAGGATCCGGAAATGTTGACGGATCCTCACCAAAGGTTTGGTATTGTGGTGCTTCACGGCGCGGAGGCGCTCCTTCGTCTTCAGAGCTCTCCTCCTCCTCCTCCTCTTCGCCGTCCTTCTTCTCCTCCTTCGGCTTCTCGTCAACTTCCATTGCGCTTGGAGATGCAGCAGCAGCCGGTGATAATGAGGAGCTAGCAGAACCGGCTCGTGAGTGTTTGCGCTTATTGCCAGGGTCGCGCAGTGGTGACGATCGTTCAGCTGAAGAATAGTAAGTCAGTACTTGCTCAAACGGATGTGTATGGTGAGGAAGTCCTTGGGCGGCATAGGGTCGCTGCCCCAGGCAACGGCCAACCCGAGGACAGTTCAACAATAATCCCCCGCACCAGTATACAGAGCTTCACCGGGGCAACTTACCAGCATTCGAGTCCGGTGGCGCCAGATTATCGCTCGCCTTGCGCTTCTTCTTGTTCGACTTCTTCTCGCTCGCATCCTCGTCGCGCGCATCATCCTTGCTCCGGCCACCCCCCGCTGCCATCTCGTTGTAGTGGTTCTTACGCTCAACCGCGACGAGACGCATGCCCTTGTCGCACCACTGGCCCCGGCGCTCGATGATCTCATTGAGCTTGCCTAGTCGCGTAATCAGGCCGTCGAGGCTGCGCGAGTCCGGCATCCCCGCGCCAGCGACGGCGTCGAGCAGGTCCTCGTAGGACAGCGAGCGCATCGACTCGAACTTGAGGTCCAGGTACTCAGTCTCTATGCTCTCGACGACCGGCATCGACGAGCCCAGGGCCGATGTCGATGAAGATGCTGCGGACCCTGCCTCCTTGATGCTACTGCCGCTGCCGCTTTTCTCTCCCGACGACGATGAGGATGCGTTGCTCGGCTGTGATGTCGGGACCGCGCCGGCCATTGGCGTCGTGTTGCGGCTCCGCTGCCGGTTGATCGCGCCGCCACCCTTCTTCCCCGCCGCTGTGCCCTTGAGGCCCGGTGCCGGCGGCATCGTGACGGCTTTCCTCCGACTTGCGATTGATGTGTTCGATTATTTCTTTCTTTCGGGCACTGCCGGCGACTGCTGGGCCCTCGAGCAGGCGGGGGTCCAGGCGCCCGCGCTGCGAATCAAGGTCGTCGGTGCGACCTCCGATGGGCTCGCGAGGTCGGTATCCGCGTGCGGACCAGCTAGCGTCGGCAAGGCTGTGGTCGCGTCGCGTTGAGGTGGGGATTCGAGCTGCTAATGTTTGAATCTGATTAACGCAGCAGTAGCAATATGCTGTTGATGGGATTGCCGATGTCGTCGCTTGGTGGAAAGCACGCGTTGATCGCGGGTGTGCTAAGCTTCAGGCTTACATAAGCCCGACTCGGAGCTGTCCCATGTTTGCGGGTGGTCTCTGTGGAGAAAGGCACGGAAGACCGCGCGCCAGGCGAGGTCGATCTCGGTAAGTGGGGAACGAAGCTGTCACTTGTGCTATGGCACAACCGCGCACGCACGAAGCCTGTATCTCTCTCTGGTCAGCAAGCTTTGTGAGAAGCACTTGCAGTCTTGTGTTGACATTCATCAGACCTCGATCCATTTCATAAATCTCTGGGTTTCGGAGCTTGCCTGTGCCTCGATGACGTTTGTGACCACCCGTGGATTTCTGAGCAGACTTGATCTGGAGTTGTCTAGTGTTTATCTTGGTCATTGTGCGAGGGATGGAAAGTGACCTTCGTTCTCGAACATCCAACGTTTCTTCCTATAGTGGCCCGTCAGGAGGACCCATCGCGCTCGTGAGTCTGCATAAATTGTGCTTCTGAATCAAAGAGCGACCTGCCGAAAGAGATGGTCCGGTATTTGGTGCTAAGTCGTCCATAGGCGTCAATCCTGTGAAACGGCAAGTCAAGCATTGCCCCTGGGTGGTAGTTCAAGATATCGGACAGCCCGAATGAGCTCTGCACTGCACATGTTAAACCACCCCCCCCCCCTCCCCAACCCACTCCAGCTGGTTAGTACCTTGCTGTTGCGAGTCTTTAAATCATATAGACTGTTACTTTGTCGTGTTATCAGACAACGGCCTTTCCTGCGCGAAAACCCATTGTGTGCATACAGTCCGTTTTGTAGCCCTTAAGACCCCAATTCAGTCATGCCCACAGGGCATCCGAGACCGCCGAAGTCACCCTCCTAGAGACGGGGCTCTAGGTTTGTAACGAGCCCATCTTTGAACGATATCACGCCAGCGGATGAGCCCATACACAACACGATACTTGAACTTCCGCACCAGGACAACGAGGCCACTGCGCGGGGCATTAGGGGACTATCATCCATGGGCGAACGTCTACAAATGCTTTGGAAAAGATGGCTTATGCCTGACAAAAGTACACAGCTTTGTACGCAGCAGCAGCATATCAGGCAGACAGGTCTATCTACCTAGTGCCGACGACACCGAGCGGGCAAGGGACCTAGCAAAGGGTCTCGCTTCAGCCGGGCTGAGTTGCGATCCAACACTTCCACAGACAATCAGTTCCAAAGTCCTATGTTGTCCTCCATGGCCCCGCTCGATATACAGACTCCCTTGAAGAGAAAAGATACCCGATTGCAAATTTGAAGTCTTTTGAACCAAACATTCAGCACAAAACGGCCTCATACAGAACGCTCTTCGTGACCCTCCAGCTTATGTAGTGTCAGATAGGGCACCTTCTCAGTGAGAAGCTGCAGCGGCTGTCCGTCCGTGTAAGTTGATTGGGCCTGCTCGCTCCCGCCCACAACGCGCTCGCGTGTGAGTGTAATCTTTTGGTGGACAATGATGCCACATGAAGGCCTGTCTTCTTGCGGATTTTCAAGCAATTTCTACTGATGTACGGCTCTGTAGCATGATGTCTCGTGCTTGCCACATTCTGAAGCGCAAGGGATCTCGCTTGATCCTTTCTCACAAACCTGCACATAATCTAGAGAGCCGAATGGCTTGTTCAAGTTATCGTGGCAATATCTTTGTTCATTAAGAAAAAGTACAAGGCGACTCATGTCCCGCTCGCCCTTCCCCGAGTCCAAACCATCTCACCCCCAGAGAGCGACCGAGTTGCCAGACCATAGTCCAAAACAGTAAAATGTATCGTGAGTCATACAGAGTTCCGAAACGCCAGGGCCATCCCAGTAGTGTTGCCAATGAGCACACCTTTTAATCAACATATCGGATCCCAGACATGGGCGGGATGCATCACAAACGAAGAGGTATCGTCAACAAAAAGAAGCAGGAAACGATCGTGACGCCACGAGCTTATGTGCTCTTCTTCTTGCGAGCGGACTTCTTGGGCTCCTCAACCGGGGTTTCGGCAACCTTGGACTGCCTCTTGCGCTTCTTCTCAGGGTTGGCAGGCGTCGAGACCTTAGCAGCGCTTGCTTCGCCCTCCTCAGCAGCGGTGTCGGCGGCGGTGCTCTTCCTCTTGCGGCCTCCGGCCTTGGGCTTGGGGGTCTTGGTCTCCTCGGGCGAGACAGGAGTGGGTACAACAGGAGCAGGAACAGCGGCAGCAGCAAGGCCGAGCTGCTCGTTGACAGCATCCTGCTCGTTGCCAGGGACAGCAGCATCCTCGCTGGACAGAGTAGGCTGAGCGATGTCGTTCTGGTCAGCGTAGAGGTGGGCATCCTGATCCGTCATTTCCCGCGCCGCAGGATTGCCGTGCTTGTAGGAGTGGACGCGAGCATTGTATAGGCGAAGGTTGAACTGGTAGGCGTTGTTCCAAGCCTGTTGAACGTGTCAGTGGCAACTCAGCAGTACAGGCAAGATATCGCATGCACTTACGACTTTGTCAGCAGGAGACATGGCAGCCCAGCGACGCTGGCCTTCCTCCTGAACGGCACCCTTGGGGGCATCCTGACCGAGGTCCGTGGCAATGATGGGACGGGCGGTCTGCATGTACAGGAAGTAGGGTGTCAAGGGGCGCTTGGGAGCGTTGGGGTCGTGAGTGCGCTTCTTGCGCTTCTTCTCTTCCTCCAGAGGAGCGCCGCCGAGCTCGTTGAGCTGGCCGCTGAGGCCATCCAGACCGGCGACCATGGCAGTCATGGCATTGCCGCTGGCAGTGTCGAACGGCGTCGACTCACCAAGCAGCAGATTGGTCTGGCGCAGGAAATCATCTGAGAAGCTCTTCATGAGCCCCAGGATGGTGTTGAAGCGCAAGTGAACCTGGAGATCATGTTAGCCTTGTGTGAATGGACAACACGCATCACGGTATTTGCATGCAGCAGCTATGGCAAGCACAATTTGGTGCGCTTGAGCATGGTCTCACGGAGTAGCGCTAGGTGTTGGGTGGAATGGTTGGGACTTACGCTGTCACGGACGCGAGTGAACTGCTCGACGTCAACAGTGCGGGGAGCCACGGGCATGGGGGGAGGGGCGCCGCCAAACTGAGGCGTGGCGGGCGGGAACTGGACGCCGTATGGCTGGAGGGGCTGCTGAGGCATGGGCGGAGGAGCAGTGTACGGGCTGGGGGCCATCGCGGGCATGACGGGCGGCGGCGGCGGTGGTGCAGCCTGCTGGGCAGCAGCGGCGGCAGCGGCGGCCTTTGCGGCGACGTCGGCCTTCTTGGGGCGAGGCATGGTGCAGGCTTTGATGGGTGGTGGTGGTGGTGGTGGATTGGGGCTTGAGAGGCGGCTGGAACGTGAGAGAAACGGGAACCTGGAAAAGAGAGAGCGCTGGCGCACGGGGGATGGGGGGAGGGGAGCGGGGGGGTTTAAATGTGACTCGACCTTCGGGGAGTGATTGGGGATGCTCAGGCACGCCTGGCTGGCCCAGACGGGGACCAGGGAAAAAAATCAACAGCGCGCATGCACGCGGGAGGAGCCTGCTCTGGGCGGCAGGAGGGGGCCTGCTCAAGTGCGTGCCCTCCACCTGCACCCACCGCCTGCACCCACACCACAGCCGCTGGCCACGCAAGGCGCACTGCTCGGCAGGCCTGGGGCATGGCAGTGCTCTCGTTTGAGAGCCTCCAGCTGGAGTGCACCGTCCACGTGTCATGGGCGGCCGAGCTCTGAGGCCAGCCCCGGCGGCTGCCGCCACGGCTCCTGGCTCAGAGCTCTGCCGAGTCGACCCTCCAGGCTCACACACCAGTGACACCAGGACTCAAGCTCCCGCTGACCGGCAGAGGGCAGCTGTGCTGGACAGGCCCAACAGCTCCGGGTTCTGAGCTGCTTGCCCACGAGGCACCACTTCAGCATGCCTGATAGCTCGAGCACCACGTCGGTGCTTCACAGGCCGCTGAGCCTCCCTCAAGGTGCAACACCTGAGCATAGTACCTCACCCAGGCACCACTGCCATTCCCAACCCCCGCCCGTGAGGGCTGCGATGCGCTCCTTCCTGCACCGCACTCGCGTCTGTACTAACAGGGAGCAGCAGCTCAGCATCGTACCTGCCACATCTGTCGCCCGCAACGTCTACTTGAATGTTCGACATTTCCAACCGTTTAACGCCTCGTGCATTCCTGCGGGCTCCTTTTTATCGTTTGCATCTCATCCTCTCTTCTGCACTGTCACGTTTGCACCCGTTCTGGAACGCGTTGCGCTGTGTTGCGAGCTGGCATGCTGCGTCAGTGTCTTGTGGATGATGTCCTCGCATCACGGCCTCCTGGTCTTCACTACCTCGCAGCGCCCGCCAGCGTGGGCCCACGCGACTGTCGTCGGGACGGTGGTTGAGCCTCCTAGGTGCTCCGGGGGGTGCTGCTGAGCCCACCCACACCGACTTTTCGCGCTCAGTGGCTAGCCAGAACAACAACAAGACCTGAGCCCTTCGGAGGGCCATTCTGACTGGCCCCCAGGACTGCTGCCCCAAAACGTCCTGGTGATGGATGACCTTGCGCGTGGCTCCTACTCCTGCTTTATTTTCACCAAGCACGCCCATTCTACTGACGATGCGGCAAGGCACGCTTTAATTGATGTGGAACAGAGTCGCCAAACTAATTTCCGGACTCTGTTTGTATCCTTTTTACGGCACATCGCTCGCAGCGATAAGTATGGGATAGTATTGATCTACCCACAGCTCTCAGTGTGGCACCACATGCCTCGACTGTGGTCGGTGACGAGATACTACCGTTCACATAGACGTGGGGCCAGCAGCCTCTCGCGACCAAACTCTGCGGCCAGTTTCAGCGCCCCGGGCGGCCCTGACCACGCCCGGCGCTTGCTGATGTGTGTCAGGTCAACACGACCATCTTGGCTTCAGTATCTGGCACAAACGATCTCGCCCGCAACTTGGAGATCTGCTGCTCTCACAGACAGTCTTGCATGGGCCCAGCACACGACTGGCAAATAAACGTTCCATGGCTGGCGATCCGCCATCTTCGAGCGACAGTCTCCCTAATAGTTGCTCCCGGCTGAACCGGTACCACGGGCGGTCCGCGAACCTGTCTCAACCATCATGATAGGGAGAGCCAAGGTCTGGGTTCAATAGCTCAGTATCCACGTGCTGTTTAGCAATGTCGTCCCGGCTGCAACGCACGTGGCGCAAGCACCTGCAGTTGATTCAGCGCTTCCCAGGACAAGCCAACATCTGACTTGCCATGGCCTGTACGGAGTAGCACGGACAGATGAACGAACCGTTGCACATCTCAGGATAGACATTCAGTGATACTTTTTGCAATAGCCAGCTCTGAGACCATTGCCCAGGACGAAGAAGGGCCTGTTGCTCACGTTTCGACCTCGCTGATACAAGGATCTGGGGTCTACTGCCGCGATCCATTGTCTCCAAACGACAGCTGAGAGCACCTCGAGCAGTCACGGCCGTTCGTTGCTGTCATGTTAGCTCTCCACGGCAAGCTTCCCCAGTAGCCACGTTGAGGCATCCGCCACCGAAGGAGCGGCCCGCCAGACCTTAGCCTCGTGCTATGCAGCTCCGGCACAGAACCATGACGACTCTATTACAGAAGACATATGTTCGGCGCTGACGAACCTCCACTGCGCGCAGAACTTGCGCGATGTGGACGACGTGTATGCTGTCTTGCAACGATCCAGCCCGGGCATGGGCAGCTGCAGCGGCACATTGAGCGGCCTTCACTCCTCTGAGCAACATGTCAGTGGACAGGTGAAGGTTTTCGCGCGGGCGGACGAACGCGCGGCGCTGCGGGGGGACCCTGTGGGCAATGTTTACAATCAGACGCGCTCCCCCCCCCCCCCCCCCCCCCCCCCCCCCCCACCCCCCCCCCCCCCCCCCCCCCCCCCCCCCCCCCCCAAACAATCAGCGCCGCGCGGGGTAGCTGCCAAGAGCTGCCCAAGCACCGCGGCGGCTATCTGCGGACGATCCACAAGTCACTGACACAGCAGGCGACCTTCTGGAATTGATGTCACCAAGACCGCTGCGCAGCCTGATGACTTCAGGGCTCAACGGCTGGCGGGAGCCATCGGCCGAGACGGCATTCAGAACGATCAACATACGCACTGCGCCCTGTCTCACTGGGCATCAACTAGACTGTCCTTCTCGCCGGCAGTAGAACCAGTCGCTGAGCTCGCACTTCGCTAAACCATCCAGGTCTTCGGCGAACCGCCGTCCACGTGCAATGCCCTTGTTCGAGGCCCGAGACTGGACAGCGCTCATCTGTTGTCGAGACTGCCAGTCGGCCCCTTTGACAGCCTTGCCATGCTACTTACTGTACGGTTCGCTGATAGAGCGCCGGGATCTCAGTTGGTGGGGGTCGACTCGCGTCCACATGTGTCCGGCCAAGGGACCATGGAACCGCAAGGATCGACTCCCAGGATGTATGCCCTAAGCCTGCCGGTCCCCGGATCACTGGAGAACTGGGGGAGAAGGGGGGGCGCGGAGGCACACGGACCAGACCATCCAACGATCAGAGAGTCCAAGAGATACCATCGTGCTTGGTTGTGCTACAAGTGCTACAAATCCAGGGCTCATGTGTTCCCCATGACACTCGTCGATCCCAACAGAGCCTATGCCGCGCGACCACTTCTTTTCCGAGTCTGACAGCGACTCCTGCTGTCCAATGCAGCAACTTTGATATTTGGGTTTCCCCATCTGTGTCCTCTTCACGGGCGGGGATCTGCTATCAGGATGAGTCGTGGAAAGCCTGCACACTGCCCGGTCATATTTGAATGAAACCAACCTACTGCCTCCTCCTCTTGCTTGGAATTGCATCAAGGAGACAGGGGAGGCTCAGATGGGGAAACAAATGAGATGCATCCGAATCACTCTGCACGCTCGCCATGCTATAGAGCTCATGAGCTGTTTCTGTCACGGAATGTGAGGGAAGTGCTTCCTTCGTATGGGGTTGACATTTTTTAGGCAGAAGAACTACATCTCCAATTGTCACCATTGATTCCCCAGAATGTCATCGACGTGTCGGTTTCGGTTGAATATTTACTCACGATTCAACTGGCGACATATGAATCACCACCTTACTTGAAATATTAAAGATGAAAATAAAACAAAAATTGGTAGAAGGAACGTCTGGGATCTCTCCTGCGTCTCATAGCTTAGGTCATGTTCTGTTACTCCTAGCATCCTGTATGTCATTTCCACAACAATACTCCGGAACCCTCCGTCGTGCTGAACCACGTCAAGGCACTCAAATTGAACGCAAACCACACAATACAGCTCGACATGGGAGATTTCATCGTAGACATCAGTTGCATTTCTTTCCGAACTTTCTTTCTGTCACCCATTGTCTCTCGCAATGGACAAGTCGTACGTACCCTCTTCCGAATCTCGATAATCAAACTGTGCGGATTTTGCCCCCAATATCTCATCTCTTCGCCTCAACTCCGCGCTCAATCACCAACCCACTTCACCCACTGGCCCGCCTGGCGCAAAATGTCCTTTCGCGATGCTCCACGCAAGTGACTGCGCCAGCTTAGTAGCGGCTGCGGCCGTACTCATTGTTATCATCATCGTCGTCCCGGCGCCGGCCGTGCTCCTGGCGGCGTCCGCCACTGCCGTACGAGTTGTTGTTATCGTCGTCATCGCCGCGGCCGTACTCGTTGCGGCTGCCGCTGCCACCGTGGGGAGGCTCGTTGTTACCGCCTCCATACTCGTCGCGGCGTCCGCTGCCGCCGTAGGACGACTCGTTGTTACCGCCGCCGTAGCCTGAGCGGTAGGAGTCGGCCTCGCCGCTGCCGCCGCCGTGGTGGCGCCTGCCGGACGAGCGGTTGTCGTCGTCATCGTCATTGCGGCGACCGCCGTGACCGCCACCGCCGTAGCTGTGCTCCTCGCGGCCACCGCCATACGAGTCGTTGTCGTCGTTGCGACGACCTCCGCCGTACGAGTTGTTGTTATCGTCGTCATCGTTGCGGCGACCACCACCGCGACCACCACCGTGACCACCACCGTGACCACCACCTCCGTAGCCCGAGCTCGAGCCGTACTGCTGCTGGCTGGAGGAGCTCTCCTCGTAGCGCGTCTCGGAGCGCGACTCATAACCACCACTGCTGCCGCCGTAGCCACCGCTGCCGGAGGTGCGGACCTCGGTGTGCTGCTGGCTGCTGTATCCGCCGCGGCCGTCGCCATGCTGCTCATACTGGCTGTACTGGCTCGACTCGCCGCCTCCCGCGTGGTGCGTCTGTGAGTACTGCGCCTGCGCGTACGTGTTGCCCGAGTGGCCGTACTCCTGGCGGACCTCAGTCACGGAGCCGTCGTTGTGCTCCTGTCGGCCCGTGTGCGTCTCCTTCTCGTCGCCGCCAAAGGCACCGCCCAGCAGAGAGCCCGCAAGCTTGCCGAGGAAGCCGCCACTCTCGCTCTCACCGCCACCGCCGCCACCACCGCTGAAGACCGAGTCCATGCCGCC
Organism: Microdochium bolleyi; assembly: GCA_001566295.1. Classification (NCBI taxonomy): domain Eukaryota; kingdom Fungi; phylum Ascomycota; class Sordariomycetes; order Xylariales; family Microdochiaceae; genus Microdochium; species Microdochium bolleyi. The sequence continues at coordinate 1,103,343 of KQ964250.1, forward strand.
AGAGTTGTTCTTATACTCAGGAAGATTGACCTGGCCTCCAGAGGCCTGGTTTACGAGGTTCGACAGCCCGCCGCTGACGCCCTCGACGATGGCGCCCGCCGCGACCGCCGCAACGCGATCCTCGAAGGTGCCGCCCTTGGCGAAGTTCTTGTGCATCTGAAGGGGCTGGCAGCACCCGTGACCCGTGTCGTGCTGGCCCTCGCGGTGGTTCTCGCCGCGCTCGACGCCCTCGCGTGACAACTTGCGGCGGTACTCGTCGCGAGCGCCGTCCGACATGCCCTCCCACCACCCACGGACCGAGTCGAACATGATGCGGCGACCGTCCTCGACACCGTCGCGGCCCTCCTGGCGCTGCGCCGGGTGGTGCAGCACGCCATTGACGATGCGGTCGAGAAGGCGATTCACATCGGCATTCTCATCGTCCCAGGCCTCCATGATCTGCGGGACGACCCACTCGACGATCTTGGCGGCTGTCTTGCCAGCAGGCTCGTTCAGGATCTGTGCGGCGTCAGTGTTAGTGTGTGCTTGATAGTGTATGAATACAGTGAGCGGCTTACGTTGGTGAAGTGATCCTTGGACAGCATGGAGTGCGTGGGATCCGTGCAGCGGTCGTCGTTAAAGACAATGTGCTGCTCGGCCTGGCTGGACTGGATGATCTCGGACGATCCAGTGCGGAGCTCGTTCTTGATCTGCTGCAGGATCGGCACAACGAGGGGCGCCATGATGGAGAAGACCCAGAGGGACATCTGCTCCTCGAGCTGCTCGATGATCTGGGGTAGGATGGGGATCTTGTTGAAAGCTTCGCTGATGCTCATGAAGAGCTCGTCGTGGAACTCGATGGCCGGCATGATCTGGCCAAACACCTCCTGCACCTGCCGGGTGAATTCCTCGGGCTCACGGGGCGAGATGCGCGCCTGGTTCATCTGCGCGCTGTGCGCGTTGTCCTCGATCTGGTGCATCTTCTGCTTCTTCTCGTCGTTGCCGCCACCCAGCAGGCCGTCGGGGATCTTATCCAGCAGGCCCTCGATCATGGACGTGTCGTTGCGCGAGTTCTTGTTGAGAGTGCCTTCGAGGTCCTCAATCTCGCTTTGGGTCATCTTGTCGGACACTGCGTGATGATTAGTCTCCAAGAGAGTTTTAGTGGTCGGTCGCGGTGGTCAACTTACTCTCGCCCGTTACAGAGTGCAGGAAATCGACGCCACCGAAAGTGCCCGTGACACAGGGGTAAACCTCATCATTGGCACCTTGAAGGCGCATGCGAGTGTCGCGGCCGACGTGAGGGAAGATGTCCCGCTCGCCGAGCTCGATAAGAGCCAGCTCGGTGTAGTTGCTGTGAGCCAAGAAGTCTGTAGTGTCAGAAGTGTCAGTGCGAGTCGACTACGGCATCTTCGGAGATCTTGTAGTTTACCTTCGAGACAGTGCAGACCAGTGCCAAGGAGGCGGAGGGCCTCGTGCAAGTCGGCCTTGTTACGGCTGTTCTTGTACTGGTGGGCCAGCTCGATGCTCCGGCTGAAGAGGTTGCGGACGTGCTTGGAAGAAGTCATGATGCCGACTCTGTCGTTCGCAATGTAGTTCTTCATGCCTGTCTCCTCGTCCACGGCAAGCTCGACGCGTTCGTCGACGCGGCCTCGGAGTCGGTGGTCATACTGGGTAGCGTCCTCGTTGTCGGCGTAGTTCTTGGGGTTGTCGATGTGGTCTTCGGGACGGTAGCAGCCCAGGCGGTCGGCTGTAACCTCAAACTCACGGGAGCCATAGCCGAAGGTCAGGAAGCCAAGGACGCACAGCAGCAGGCGGATGGCCTCAGCTGAGACGGATTTGACCGTGCCGACGTCAATGGCTTGCGAATAGTCTCTGTGAACCGTTCATTCTCCAGTCAGCCCTCAAGTCATCATGACGAAGTGCTGTGCTACAGAACGTGGGCTCCAAACCTTAGCCAGTTACCGAAGTACACACGGGAAACTGCCAGTTTGTCGAATTTCTTGCCTCCGGCAACGCGGGCCATCACAAGAGTGAGCAGAGTGTCTTCGAGATCGCCATGGCGCCCTGTGGTGGTGAGGTTATGAGTTAACTGTGAGCCAATGGAACGCAGGGTCTCATTCCGGATGGGAATCAAAGGGGGGGCGTACAGTTCTGGCCTTCGATCTTGGAGATGCTGGCAATGTTACCGGCTCCGAAGGCGTGGGCTGGGCGAGCGAAAAGGAGGAAGACAGCCAGTCCCAGGAGGACTGGATACGGTTTGATTGTGAACATCGGGGGCGAGGAGGGGTAGCTGTCTGTGTTCGTGCGAAGCTGCCCCGGTGATGATGTGGTGAGGTAGAAGGAGGAGGTGCTCAATAGACGTTTGTAGATGTTGGGTCTCAAGCCTCAGAAGCTGTGGGCGTTGCGAAGGATGTGAAGATGGGAGAGAAGACTACGAAGCTTGCTCCAGACAATAAGAGATACCTAGGTAGCTCCGGTCGTCAGGGGGAGGGGAGGGGAAGTTGACCTGTCAACGCAGGTGGCCTGGCCGCGGGCTGAAACAGGAGGGGTCAAGCTTGGATTGTGCTATTGTTGATCCATCCATCGATCGCCTCGGTGGCTGGCAATTACGTCGCGTCGCACAGCTCGGTCCCCTCCTTGGAATCGAGGCCGCCGGGCTTGTTTGGTGGTGGGCTGCTTGGGGAGCTTGCGATTCGCTCAAGGTGGGGGAGGGGTCCTTCTGCGGCGCTGCATAGCGTCATTGTCCTGCTCGCACAATGATCTGCAGATGGGCCCGTGCATTGCTCATGGGGACTGTAAATCACAGGCTGCAAATGCCTTGTCCTCGAGCATTCTAGAGAAGCCGTTCTAATAAAGCTTCCAAGAAAGGGTTCGGGAGGCCATGGACGCCCGCCCAGAAGTTCACAGGTTCATTATGAAGTGAAGAAGGGCGAATGAGTATCAGCACAACAAGCAGATGTACCCTGTTGTAGTCGATCTACAAAACATGGTCTCACGTCCCCGCTGCAAAACAAGCCCCGCCATGCCCCTCCCGGTCGTCCCCAACTGCCGAACCTTGGATGTGCTCGTTTTTCCTTGACATCCCTGGAACACGACACTGCCTGCCAAGCTCACGAGGGAAGGAAGGCTACGTCATAATCCAGCTGGGCCTTACTCACGGCGCGTCGTCCGGCCTCAAGTTGGTTGCTGCTTGAAAGCTTGGAGCTATCACAGAGAGTGTGCCTGTCGAGCTGGAAGTTATGGTTAACCTCCCAGGGTTTTATGCTTAATCTTTGCAGACAGCAGTCCACCTTGAGGCACACCGCCGGAAACCATGGGCTTAGACAGTAGTAGTAGAAGAGCTAGAGAGCCCCTGTTTTAGGCCAGTCCAAAAGACCGATCTGGCCGAAAGCCACGATCGTCCGCGTCTTTGTTCAGCTTGACTGCAAGTCAACCCTTCACCACTGAAGGGATGCACTTGCCCTCCCCTGTAATGCTTCTTCGCGCACCTGATACCCGTACAATAACCCCTTCTGTCGCATGGGTGCAGTGACCAAGTCGTCCAACATTACCGTCCGCGTTCGTTCGGGTGTCTTCAGGTGTCACGCCTGCCCTGCCCGGTCATATTCTCCTTCTGCCTCCGGTTCCTGTCGAACGCAAGGTCTCCAACGAACTTGCATGCTGTGGACGATAGTCTCTGCTGGCCGATAGGTACATCACCCGTTTCCATGTAAGGTACAACTTCGACTCGAGAGGACAGTCCCCGCGGCCGCGCAAGTGCTGTTTTTGTGTCTAGGGTCAAGCTTGCGTCAGCCCTGAACAGCAAGCATTACAGCCAACGTTGAAAGCGGGGCACTCTCTGGGCGAGGTATGGAACATGTAATGAAATGGTTTGAGGCAGAAAGCTACACAACGACTGCTTCCTGAAAATGGGGGAAAAAGACAGAAAGAAATGCCAATATAAGATCAAGTCATTCCCGGATATTAGCACTAGACTCCCGTGTACGCGGCCCGTCGCGTACCATCAGTCTAGAAAGGTCGAAGATATATCTTGGTATCACAGACAGATAATGAATGTGGCCTGATTTCTTGATTACAGACAAGTTTGCGAGAGATAATCCAGCCACAGGGAGGTCTTTACTTGTGGTGTATGTGACCTCTACATTTTGCTTCTCGTGCACGGAGACAATGTATCATCGGCGGTAACACAAACTCGAGACAAATTCTCAGCCACTTGGGCCTTCCCGCACACCTGACTCTCCGGGGGGGTCCGCCGTGGATCATTCGCCTTGTGGCGCCACCTTCTTTGTGAAGGGGAAGTTGCTCACGAGCATTCCTATCCTGGCCCTGAGCACCCTCATCTGTCTCATGGTGCTGCCAATTTGCAGCGATGTTACCCAAAATAGCTTCAACCTCGCTCACGTATGGCTCAGCATCGTTGCTCGACCCTCAAGGTGAGCCTTTCATGTATTGTGCTTCGCAATGCCTACTTGGCGGAGATGTTTGGACTCTGTTGTGACTACAGGATACATCCCGATCATATGCACACGGAGATCAAAAGCTCTGCCGGTAGGTGCAAAAAGCTGTCGAATAACCACATGGTCTCCGACGCGGATGGTGCCAGATGTGCTGGCTGAGATACGCGTACGTAATTCAAGTACGCGTGCGTCACCCAGGGACTTGTTAGACCAATGCACGATAGTGGACTGTTGGCGGTCTGATTGTGACCCAGGCCACTCGCCCAAACCTCGTGGTGAGCGCCGCCGAAAGTCTCAGATATGAGAATTCTTTTGTCTGTCCACAGCACATTCGCTAGACGACCTGATGGTCATTCCAATTGGATAGGTATTCCGCGACTTTGGCTCTTCCCGCGCGGAAGAACTAGAGGCTCGTGCTTACATGCTCCACAGTTGAGACATGGTGGAGGAAGATTGGAACGCAGACGAAGCTTGGCCGTAGTGCGTGGCTGGCGGGGCTTGATGGCAGCTGAAGGGCCGAAGGGCGACAGGCAAGATGTGTTTCCCGAAAGCGATGCCTTGCGCTGTTGCAGCTCCGAGGCTGGTGTTATGGTTGTAGTCCGACAAAAGACAATGCTATCCCAAACAGTTATTGTGGTCGGTGATTTCAAACATGGACAGCCGACACTTTCCTTCCTGCTTGTTTGTAGATCATGGTGACGTGGCCCGTCAGGGCAACCTCCTCGCTAACCAGCCATCCACATGAGTCGCGGCCTTGTCTCTGGCAATCAGCAATCTCTCACAGACAACGCGAGGGGATGGGCGACAATGGGATGACTGCTCGGCCGGGTCTTTCATTCTCATTTTACTATATATATATAGAAGAGGACATTAGCACGGCCGACACTTACTCAAACGCCAATGCTCGACTGGTGCTGCCCGCGATCATTCCGAGTCGTACGTTGTTGGTGTCAACTCCTCACAGCTGCCCCAGGCACGACCGACTGACAAGCTTTCCAGGATTGACACAAGCTTTGCGGTGGGGCAGCTGCAGCTTGGCGCGGAAGCTGATTCGTCAGCTGGGCGCTCCCATGCGCAGTGGGAGATGCAGACGCGAAGGTTTCGTGGCCCAGACAGGTGGATCCTCACGACGGGGAAGGAGTAATTACCTCAAGGGACGGAGTGCGCAGTAGACATTGTAGACATGTCTTCGGGTCTAATCATTGGCGCCATTGTCGATTAACGTCAAGCTTGGGAGAACGCGGCTGCTTGACCCTCTTCCACGACCATTTGCCTGCCTCTCTCTGTGCATGACCACAACCTGCCCCCTGGTGGATGGACGGACGATGGATGCAGGTGGGATTGGAACGCTCCATGCTCGCTGGGATGCCTGTCTGCGCTACTGCACGCCGTGGTTGGGCCGGTCATCCGACAGCGCCCCGAGCAGCAGGAGCGACGGAGCCCTCGCGGCTGCCCCAACGGGTTAGGCCCGCCCGCCCTGCCAGAGGTGACCCGAGTGTTAAGGACCAAGACCCTGCCCAGAGACCGAATCTCTTGGCCTTCCAGTCCTCCTCCCCTCCCGTCTTGGTCCGTCCCAGTCCTGTCGAGTTACCGTCTCCTCCAAGCAACAGCCAAGCCCGCACCTGCTGCTCTTCCCCAGCCTTGCTGGTCTTGGCATCCGGCATCGTCACTTGCACTCCCCACGATCTACAATCCATCAGACTCCAGGCTGTCGGGTCATCGCTTCAGTCGCGCCCGTCTTCTGTCTCTCTCTGCCTCTCTGATCCGCACGGCGACGCCTGTCTGTATCGCGTCGCACTCGGCTGCCTGCTGACTCGTCGTTTGAGCCTCGCACCCGGGCCCACTGGAGGCTGAGCCCACCGCCTGTGGCGACCAACAAGCCCGCGCCCACATCTCGTCCTCTTGATTGCCAGGCACCACACGCACACTCTTGCCATTTGCGCATCTCAACACCGCTGTCGCCACCGCCATCACCAAAGTCGTTGCCGACCTCATTCGCCCGAAACCACCGCGACGGTGCACAGAGAGCTGCCCTCTGCGCTGCCAAGCTCGCCTGTGTCACGCTGCTGTCCCAGCTCGCTGGTCGCGACCGGCTGCACGGGAACATGACCCGCAAGCATGTGTACGTCTCGTCCTCGTGCCTTGTCCCGCCTTGGCCTCGCCTTGGCACCGCACCACCATGAATATTCCTTACTGACATGCCGTCATCTACTCAGCACTAAACGAGATTCGCAATGTCGTGTAAGTCATGTCCGTCATCGTTCTGGTCATCTTGTTGTCCCAGCTTCGCCGCGCCCAGTCGTGTCGGTGTCGTCTGCTCCCCTCACCTCCTCTCCTGCCGTCGCGTTCGGTTCATCTCTCCGACAAAGCATCGAGAGCGAGCAATGGATCAATCTTGTCCCTCATCTAGAGGGCGACTGGCTCAACCAATCGTCTTCGAAATCCCCATCACATGTAGCAAACGCGACTCGCCCGAGGGGACCCAATCAACTGACAGCCTCAACAGTCTCCTGCTTTCTAGCCCTTTCACGAATGGCCAAGTGCTGCCGAGTGGCCTCGTCCAGGATATCACAGAAATATCTGTAAGTCGTTATTGCGAGAGACGTCATCCTTCAGATCCACACTAACCCAGTCATCCCCCCAGCCTGCCAGCATTACGTCAAACTCTTTAGTCGGTAACACCACAACGCTATCCATAACAAGCACACCTGCAGCAGATGGCGCCGTCATCCAGGGGCTTTTGTTCGTGCCGGACCTGGAAGTCAACGATCCTTGCCAAAAACTCCTGGCAGACTATGTGCCCGGAAACGTCACCCGCCGCAATGACCTTCCTCCCTCGAACTACAACATGGTCGCCCTCGTTCCGTGGATCAATCCTGGCTGCACCGAGTCGTACCTGAAAGCCGCCCGGAAGAACGTCATCAGAGCCATGCTCGTGTACCTACCATCGGACGACATGTCACAACCACCTCCAGTTTCCGACAGTATATGGACACTACCCGGCGGCGACGGGTGGAAGGTCGAGAACCGGCACCCAGTCTACGCGGTTCCTGGGGCGTGGGGAGCCGCGATGATGACACAACTCAGTCTGTACTCCGGAGACCTCACCGAAGTACCCTACGGCTCCAACATTACAGAAATACTCAACCCTCACCCAGCAGATTATGTCCGTGTGTGGACACAGCTCACCGTCGGACGTTCCGAGGACAGCCTGAGCCTTTGGGTCTTCATGCTCATCGTGCTAGGGCTGGTCGTGTTCATCATCGGCGGAACAACAATCGGCATGCGGTGGGTGCGACGCTGTCGCCGCGAATCGTTGCGTCGGCGCGTAATCGAAGGCGACGTCAACCTTGAAGCACATGGCATACAGCGACTACGGGTGCCCCTCGATCATGTCCAAAAGTTTCCGCTTTTCCTCTACGATTACGAGGATGTGTGGCTGTCAAAGACATTGGGCAAGGCCACCCACAAAGCAGATGTCCGTTATCGGAGCATGGAATCGCTCATCAGCCACCAGCCGTGCTGTCAAATATGCATCGAGAACTTCGTTTCGAAGAAGACTGTCATTCGGGAGCTCACCTGTGGGCATATCTTCCACCCTGAATGCATCGACGATTTCCTCTCCGAGATCAGCTCTTTGTGCCCGATATGCAAGTCGTCTATGCTGCCACATCGATTCTGTCCCCCCATTACAGACGCCATGGTACGCCGGGAAATGGCATCGCGAAAGGCACGAGCCTTGCTGATGCCGGACCCAAAATCATCGGCGCGCTCACGATCGAAACTAGACGCACTTTTTAGGGACCCCCACGAGTCTGATACTTTTTCTCGCTCATCCACTGCCGTCGGCAAGTCCTCAGAGGGCTGAAGGTGGCCGTGAGGAGCCACTTTGACGGCAGTTCAAGAACGGCTCGACGGGATCCACGACCACATACGCTACGACCGAGCAGCCTACCAAACATACGCTTTGCTGCTCAGCTTTTACGGCACCGAGCATTCTTCATATCCTCATCTACAGGCATAGCGAGGCGCGAAGACGACGACAACACATTGAATTTCAGCCGTCCATTGTATTTCTGCGACTTTCCACAACACGAAATGATACCCCATATAGTTTCTTGATTTCTTCGGAGGAGTACATACACACAGCATTGGTACATGGTGTACATACTGTTCGCGGTTCAGGGCAGTGCAGGTGACCACACAAAATTAGCATCTGAAGCGTAACACAAATAGTCACATAGTCTATCAAACATCAGCTATCAAAACCATAAGAGTCGATAGTACCCGATGCTGCCCTCTTGCAAGGATGCGGGCCATATTTGTGTTCGGAATGTTCCTGAAACCATACACATATGTACTCCCCAGGCGTGACTCTGTAGCCACACGCAAACAGCACATTGCTACATCGGCAGTGCTTCTAAGTTCTAACCAATCTTACTCTGGCTGCGTCCCGATAGCGTGCGGGTTCTTTCAAGGGCTCCCCCTGGACCTTTCCGGCCAGTCACAGTAAGGTCTTCTGCTCCTCACGCCCCCGTCTTGGGCGCGAAGTTGACCTCGCCCGTCTCGCTGAGGATGCCGAGCCGGTCGTAGATGTTGCGCGACCGCACGTGCGGGTCGAGCTGCCAGTAGTTTGCCGCGAGCTTGTCCGCGAGGCGGGACCGCTCGTCGTACCTGTCCTGCGCGCTCACGGGCCTTGTCGCTGCAGGCCCTGCTGCTGCTGTACCGTTGGCGACGGTGCCGTTTGTTGCGGTCTGAGCCTGGCTCTGGGTCTGCCCGTCCTGGGCCTCTGTCTCCGCCGTCTCCGTCTCCTTCTCCTCCTTGCTCGCAGCGGCAATCCACTCGACGGTGGCCCTCTCGTAGTCGGCAATGATGGCCTCCCGCTCCTTTGTGAGGCGCGCGATGGCCTCGGCGTCCTGCATCGCGTCGTTCTCCCCCTGTCGGGGCTCGATGTAGCTGTACGTGTAGTCGTCGTCGCCGCCGTACTCGGTCATCAGGTTGGCCCTGGGGATGAACGCCGCCAGGTCCGCGGGCTTGGAGGTGAAGTGTATCTTTGCGGCCACGACGGGGTCGAGCCAGCCCCTGAGGATGCGCCATATGCCTGGAAATTGGGGGAAAAAGAGAGAGAGGGGGATTGTAAGCTCCTGACGCTATGATTTGCGATGATGCAAAGACGTCCCCCAATCCATGTTGTGCCACTTACCTTGGAACACCCACGGGGCGTTGTGGATCAGGACGACGCCCAGCGTCTCTGGATATCTCGCCTCGAAGACGTGGATGAGGAACTTTACGGTAGGGAAGTCCATGTTGCGCAGCCCGAAGCCCGTGAGGTCGAAGATCAGGCAGGATGTGTCGTAGGGGTCCTTGACGAGCATGCGGATGCTCTCGATCGTGTGCAGGACGTAGAGCTCCATGGCGCGCTCCGTCTGCGTCTTCTGGCTGTGCAGCCGGGGCTTGACAATGTACACGGGCCGGCCGTGGTTGTCGAGCCCGCGCACAAAGGACTTGCCGAGGCGGTACTGGAGGAGCAGGCCTTCCTCGTCGTCGTTGCGCTTCTCCTTGAGCCCGACGCCCTCGCCGCCCCTGACGACGATGCTGTCGATGTTCTGCAGGCCGCGCCACTCGATCATCGTGACCAGCATCACGACGGCCTTCTCCACGTCCCACTTGCGCGCCCGCAGGAACCGCAGCACCAGGGAGTCCGGGTTGTCGTTCTTGATGGCCGCCCAGAAAGCCTTGCGGATGGCCTCGGGCGGCTCCGAGGCCAGGTAGCGCGTGAAGGCGTCCGACTGGCCGTACTTGTCGCCGCCCACGTCGGCCTGTAGGCTCGCCGCGGCGCTCCGGATGCTGGCGGCCCCGGAGGCGTCGGCGAGCTTGGTCCCCGTGATCTCGGCGAGGCGGGCCCAGAACTCCTGGAGGCGGCGCTGCTGGAGGGGGGTGAGGTTGCCGATGTAGCCCTCTGGGATGCCGGCGTCACCCATTTTCTCGGTAGATTCCGCGGAAAAGTTCCCCTTCCTGAAAAACTGTTGTGCCTGGTGCCTGCCAAGGAGCCTGGCAGACGAGCGATGGCGGCTCTGGTTTAAGACTGCAGTGGAGAAGTAGGGTCGGTCCACCAACTAAAATGCCCGAGGGTGACAGGTGGGTTTTAGTGTGCGTAGTTCCCTATGGAATGTTTATTCTCAGTAGAACTGCTACTGTTCAAAGGTGGACCCTTGATACCGTTGTCGTGGATAGCAGAGGCGATGGGAAGTCCTGGAGCTCGAAGGGGCCAACCTCAGAGGATATGGATATGGTGGAAATGTAGGGTAATGAGCGAAGTTGAATGGATCGGCAAGCTGGAGCCCACAGCTTGGACAAGGGAGGACCGTCATGTTATATCCTCGACGGAGCAAAAGGACCCCCTCACCTTCGCCCGTGCTGCCTCCTGACGGTGAGCCCTCGTCATCACCAACCTCGGAAGCACAGACCTTCTACAGAAGGGCTGCCAAGCCTCTGTGCTGGGATTGTGCATGGGAGGCGTGCGTCGCCGCTGCAGGTGACGGCCGGCTCTTTGCTTTTGTGCTGCAGCCTCTCATCAGTCAACAGGCCGATCACCATCCCCGTACGCGAGCCGTGCCAGGGGGACAAGCGCACGCTAGGTCCGGAGTAAGCTACCATTTTGTCGCACCCTTGCGAGGCCAGTGAGGGACGACCTCTTGCGATCTGCTCGGCCGAATCACATAAAGGGAGTAGCTCGTGAATCCGCTCTGCGGGGCCCCGCGTTGTCGATGCTCGGCCAGGCGGGGGCGCCGTTGTGGCCTGGGGGGGACTCGCGTGCCGTCCCCAAACCTGGGGAAGGCGTAGCTTGACTGTGACGCCACAGAGCGGCATGCCACGCTGCCTTTACTGTGCCAGTCACGTCAACGAACCCCTCCTTGCTCGCTTGGGGTAGCGAGGTACTGGGACAGTGCATCTGCCGCGACGACGAGGCATGCGATCAGTCATGAGAAAAGGAGACAAGTGCTCTTCACGCGAGAGCTGTTGGTACTTTGGATGCCAGGAGGATTAGCTGTAAGTGTCAGTTGATGGGTTGGAGGATGCAGAGGTCGAGCTGCTCCCGTCTCCTTGTACCCGAGTGTTCTAAAGTGTCTATGCACTTGCCTCAAGCGGATCGTTCCTGCACCAAGCACGTGTGTCCGATGACTCCAGGCTCCGAGAAGCTGTAGGCTGTTGAGTCGAGGACACTAGGAAGCTTGAACTTCTCGAAGGTGACCCAGAACAACATCATACCAAAGCAAGAGATTGTGTTGGAAGAGCTCGAGGCGTCATGCCACGGGTAGCTATCTCACTACTCTCCCGGGAAACCCGAGCTCTCAGATGCCTCTTCTTGTGTTCTTTCTCGAGAGTGAACGCAAATCCGTGTGCGTCATGGCCGCGCTGTTATTCGCTCAGAAGAAGCATCGCGGGGGATTTCATGTTGACAGAGCCAACGAATCAGAAAGCTGTTGTATCTTGTGTGAGATTGGCACTGGCTTGATTGCGAGCAGCTTTCCCCGCATAGATCTCGCAAGCTCTGTGGGGAACCTCGGCAGCGCGTGTCAGTGGATCCCCAGATCGGCCGAGTGTGTTGCAATATGCAGTCGAGCCATGGGCTAGCAACGGCTTCATTGTTTCACCTAGCTCCCTGTCACACTTCTGCAGCCTGTCCAGGACCTCGATCGATATCGTGAGCCGGTCCTGCCACCTGCCAGCCGAGTCATGGCGCCCGACGCACTTACACCCAACGACCCTCGTGTCAAACACGAGTTCATCCCAATTCCCGGCACAGACATCACCTACCACTGCCTCGTCGCGACACCGCCCAGCAAGAACCTCCGGGCCACAATCCTGCTGATCCATGGCTTCCCGGACATCGCCATGGGCTGGCGGTACCAAGTGCCCTACCTGCTGTCCCTGAACCTGCGCGTCGTCGTCCCGGACATGCTGGGCTATGGCCGGACATCTGCCCCAGAGGCCCGAGAGGTCTACACCTACAAGAACATGTGCACGCATATGGCGCACATTGTCAAGACCATTGCGCCAAACCAGAAGGTGCTGCTCGGCGGACACGACTGGGGCGGCTACACGGCCTGGCGGCTCGCCATGTGGTACCCGGAGCTGTTCCTCTCCGTCTTCAGCTTCGCGGTGCATTACACGCCTCCCACAAGACAGCTCGTCACCGTCGATGACCTACTCAAAGTCCTGCCGTCGCTGGCGTACCAAAAGCAGCTCATCGCGCCGGACCTGGAGCACGCGCTGGGCAAAGACCCGGCCAAGATCCGGCACTTCCTCGACGCGCTGTACAACGGGCAGCCGAGCACCGAGCACAACGTGGCCGCCGTGAACCAGGGCCTCGACATCCCGCACCTGGACACGTACGGCGCCACGCCACTCATGACGGCTGTGATGATGGACCACTTTGTCGCCGAGTACGCGCGCAACGGGCTCAAGGGGCCGTTCAACTGGTATCGCGTGCGGGATCTGAACCACCAGGACGAGCTCGTGTTCCTGCAGCCGGGCCAGGGCAAGTACACGTTCAAGATACCCGCGATGCTCGTCATGGCGGACCAGGACCTCGCGTTCCCGCCCGGGGTGGCCGACAAGCAGCAGCGCTTCTTCGAGAAGGGCCTCAAGCAGCACCTGATCAAGGACTGCAGTCATTGGATCATGATTGAGAGGCCAGAGGAGGCGAACAAGCTGATTGGGGAGTTTGTCGCGATGGTCCTGGGAGAAGAGAAGAGCGACAGGTCCAAGCTGTAGAGACTGCTGATAGGCATGGAGCACATTGAAGGGAAGGCTCATCAATACGTATACGCATAAGAAGCTAATATTGGACCTTGGAGGCTCGGGGTGTGTGCAACGCAATAAATGCAAGGTGGGTTAGGTGTGCAGGGCCCACACTGATTGTGCTCGACCTGAAGGATAATCATTGGAGCCTGCTTGTCTCAAGTTACGGACCAAGCCCCAGGAATGTAGCGTCGTTGTCCGGAGAGCAATAGCCAGAACATCTCTGTCACATGCTGATGCTGGCGATGTCACAATTGCACGCCGTGAACATGACTGTCTGGTGCTGCGTTGGGCGCCCACTTTGCGAGGCGACTGCCTGTCAAATGCATCCTGGGCACTCCACCTCACGGTCGTTACCGCCTCGAGCTGGCCCGAGCAACTCGGCATCGAAATGTCAACGTCGATGCAGCCACCCAGCAGTTGCACGACTAAATCTGCTTCTACGTCGTCAGCCAGAATCACACTGCCAATGTTCCAAGATCCTCTCGAGAAGGGAGGTCTCCGTGAATAGGGCACCAAGCGGGCATCTTGGAGCATTAGACAACACAATTACCACCTCTTTCGCCATCCCAGCCTAGTGGACAAATCCCCATTTCCCATCCCAGCAGGACCCTGGCTGACGCGGCGGCGCCCAGCAGTGCCGAGCTGCCGGCGCGGCCCCGTCGCCCCCCATCGCTATCTCGTCCCATCTCGGGCCGCCTCGCTGCCTTCACCAGTCCTACTCCGTGCTCCTCCTCGCATGCGCCAGCCTCCACTGCTGCGACGCCACCGTCGCCATCGCCTGTTGCGTGAGCCCGCTCACCCAGACAGACGCAGCCTCCGCTGGCTGTGCGGGCGATGGTGATGCTCCCCGTCGACAATGCCGCCGCCGCCAGCCACTCCTCGGTCCTCGAGGGTGCCAGGCTCTACGATCGCGCCATGAAGGGCCTCCGCCGCCGCCCGCTCCGCCTCTGCGCCCTCATCCTCACCATCGCCGCCTTGGTCCTTATCGTCGTCTTTGTGCCCAAGAAGTCCGAGTATCTCTGGGGCTTCGATTACGTCCGCAGCTCCTACAACTGGGCGGCCCAGCCCAAGGCGCACCCCGTCGCCTCTCCCATCCCGCTGCCTTCGGCCGCGCCGCTGTCCTTGCCCAAAGTGCAGTATGCGTTTCCCGAGGTAGCTAGTCCGGATCGTGAGGCTGTCCTCGCGCAGCGTAGGGACAAGATCAAAGGCGCCTTTGTGAAGAGCTGGGACAACTACAAGCAGTACGCCTGGAAGTGGGACGAGATCCAGCCCGTGACGGGCCTCGGCAAGGACACGCTCGGCGGCTGGAGGGCTACCTTGGTGGACTCGCTCGACACTCTCTGGATCATGGACCTGCGCGAGGACTTCTACGAAGCTGTTGCTGCCACTGTGACCATCGACTTTGCTTCCACCTCGGTCGCATCCTGCAACTTCTTCGAGGTCACTATTCGCCACTTAGGAGGCTTGTTGGCCGCGTACGATCTCAGCAAAGAGCGCGCTCTACTAGAGAAGGCCATTGAGCTCGGAGAGATGCTCTACATGGCCTTCGACACGCCGACCCAGATGCCGCCGTTTCTGCTCAACTTGGCAGATGCCAAGAGAGGGTACCTTACCGCGGGCACATTCGACCCTTCGGCGGCAGTCACCTCCTTCGGGGTCGAGTTTACGAGATTGTCACAGATTACGGGAGACAACAGGTACTATGATGCACAGGCGAGGCTGGCCATCCTGTTGGACGACTGGCAGAACAAGACTTCGATCCCCGGGCTCTGGCCAGTACATCTCAACATGCGAACGCTGAGGCTGGATGCCGACAACTTCTACAGCATTGGCGCCATGGGTGACTCCCTGTACGAGTACTTTCCAAAAGTTCACGCCATGCTCGGTGGTGTCGAGCCAGTCTATGAGAAGCTGTACAGGCAGTCAATGGACGCGGTGGTCAAGCACCTCATGTTCCGTCCCATGACGCGCGATCAGCAAGACATCTTGTTCTGCGGCACAAACTATGCGACCACGGGAGATACTGTCAGGTCCCCGACGTCCGCGATGGAGCACCTCACCTGCTTCGCAGGCGGCATGTTCGCCCTCGGCAGCAAGCTATTTGACATCCCGGAGCACCTGGCATACGCGGAGAAGCTGACCAAGGGCTGTGTCTGGGCCTACAACTCAACCAGGACGGGTATCGCACCGGAGAAGTTTACGCTGGTCCCGTGTGCGACGCTCCAACGCTGCGAGTGGTCCGAGAGTCGGTGGTTCGAGGAGGGCAACGCAACGCTGCCGTACGGCTTCAAAAGCGTGCAGGACCCACGGTACCTGCTGCGACCGGAGGCGATCGAGAGCGTCTTCTTCATGTATCGCATCACCGGCGACGAGTCGTACCAGGAGATGGCGTGGGAGATGTACGAGGCCATTGTCAAGGTTGCGGAGGCCGAGTTTGGTTTCTCGACCATTGACGATGTGACTGTACAGAGCGTTACTTTGGCGGATGCTCAAGAGGTATGTGCCATTTTCTTCTTCAAGCATCCTGGCCACATGATGTCCCGATTATGCTGACCACACGACTCCAAACAGAGCTTCTGGCTCTCCGAGACTCTGAAGTACTTCTACCTGATATTCGCCTCGCCAGACCTGATTAGTCTGGATGAGTACATTCTGAATACTGAGGCGCACCCACTTCTGCGGCCGACACGATCTCAATGATGGGGGATGCCGCGCACATACGATAGAACCAGCATGCTGTTCTGGTCAATAATTTCTTGTTTAGCATAGGCACGAGCATGAGCGGCGTTCATCGTTGAATCCGAACATTCATTTTGGTGTCAGAGTATATATGACGAAATGAGTACAGTTTAATAATGCCGTTAATGGCTTGTCCTAGCCTGGCGGGACGCTGGTCCATGGTGCATTTAGGTTGTAGGGACCTTGACCTTGCTGCAGAACCCTTCGTGCAGAACGTGGTACCACCCGCCTGCACAGGCAGACAACGCAGTGCCACATGCACGGAGCACGCTACGTCAGCCGCTCTAAACGGCCAGGTACCTGACGACCGTTGGGCACTGGTCGGGGGTTCCTATTTACGGTCAAGATACAGCACGTACTCCCCAATTGGCCACACGACCCGTACCGTCCCCTTAGCTGGCTGCCGTCATTTTTCGTGAAACGTATGGGCGGGCCCGTTTCAACCTTAAAGCAGGTCAAGCCGCCCGTTGTACGTGACGGGTCGGTTCATCAGCGCTGCATGCCAGGGAGGAAGAGCAGGAGGGGAGAAGCAATGATCAGCGCTGGCGGGCCACGGTCGGGGTCGAGCCAAGGGAGCAAAAATGACGATCCTGTGTTGGCCTATTGGGGCTAGGGGGGAACACGGGTTGTCCAGCTGGAGAATACGAGTCCCTGTTGACTGAGATTGTGGGCTGTCCGATCTCAGGGTGATGGTGTTGAGCTCAGCAACGCGTGGTGTTTCTGGCGGACTCGTTGTGTTGCACGGCAGATGGATGATCTATAGAGTCACATTGAAGAGGACAAAGAACCGTTCCTGCAGCTACCCGATCCAACGGTATGGGGAGCAGATGGACGGTACCGGTCAGGGCTGCTGTAACCCACCGAGGCAGGGCCACGGGTACCTTGCAGATTGTGGCGCCCTCTAGTGAGAGCTGGGAACCCCCTTGCGCTGGAGCCCGCCCCAGACAGTGGCACTCCGTACTAATGTTGCTTTTCCGGGGTCCTTCATCAGTCTCTCCCACGCCGTCCTCGCTCAATTTCGACCTAATCTGCACTCCATGCTCAGCAGCTTCCCTTGGCATCTCGAGCAGGCATGGGTTCGATCTAGCCTTGCTTGCTTGCTTGCCTTTTCCGCCTCCACGCCCGATTTCTCCTCCTTCTCCTCCTCTTTTCATTCTTTGCGCTGTTGTCTGTGCTTCCCTTCCGTGTTGTCAACCGCACGGAGTAGGCCTGGACCGATGACCCGACGAGCTGGCTTCGTCCCGTTGACCTAACCTTTCCGCCATGCTATCTGGACGAACCACTGAAGCACACCAGACGTGACACCAGACGACGACATCGCCCTACATACCCGACCGACCTGCCTCGACCTGCCACTCCTTTGCGATACTCGACCTACACACACGCCGCCCTTCAGAGATCCCACCGTATCTCAAAGCTTAGCAGAATTACGACACCACTTCCGACACGACACTTCGTCACAACAATCCCGTCCAAGATGCCGAAGGGCCACCACCGCTCCCGGTCGTCCATCGACCGGACCCTTGATCTGCTGGCAGATCTCGACGAGGGCCAGGTCGAGCTGCTCCTCCAGGAGGCCAACTCGACCGGGGACACCCACGTCGCCGTCGCCCAGGCAATCACCATGTTCAGCAGGCCCAGTTACATATCGACCGCCGCCCAGTCGCACCGCGCGTCCATGATATCGCGCGGGCCCGCCTCGCCGCCGCCGCAGCGCAAGTTCTTCACGTCGCTGTCCAAGAAGGGCTCGCTGCGCAGGAGGCCGAGCAACAGGACGCCGGCGGCATCTGAGCCACGCCGGAGCGGCAGCGTGAAGCGGTCGTCGCTCATGCTGCCGAGGGAGGGCGACAGCCAGGCTGTCGGCGCTGGGCAGGTCCATTCGCCGCCGCTCACGCCGAGGGCGAAGAGCTCCAAGCGGTCGTCCCTGATGCTGGTCAGGAATAGCGACGCCCAGGATGTCGGCTCAGCAGAGGAGGCGCGAGGACCGCTCACACCCAAGTCGAGGAGCTCGAAGCGGTCGTCGCTGATGCTAGGGCAGGATTTCGACTTCGGGTTCCAGGACGTTGGTGCTCTGGGTGTCCAAGCACCGTCCAGCCCGAGACCTAAGAGCTCCAAGCGCTCGTCAATGATGCTGGCGATGGATTTCGACTTCCAGGACATCACTCTCCCCGAATTCGAAGCGCCGCCGACCCCGAGACCGAAGAGCTCCAAGCGCTCGTCGCTGATGCTCGTCCGCAGTAACGACGGCGCGCTGGACATGACTGCTTTCGACATGCAGGCACCGCCAACTCCAAGGGCGAAGAGCTCCAAGCGATCGTCATTGATGGTGCCCAAGAACCGCGACAGTATCCAGGAGACCCTCGCCATGTTGGACCGCCCGATGTCTCCAACACGGAAGACAAGGCCTCCTGTCACAAAGACGAGCCGCGCGTACAAGCGCATCAGTCGACCAAGTTCCATACTGCCCAGCAGCGGCAACGCGGTCGGTGGCGGCGCGACGAGGACACCGAGCATCCACGACTTACTGGCTGCATACTTCCACCAGGGCGCGGCAGCTCCGTCTTCAGTATCCTCGTCGTCCGACGGCTCTTCGCCCATTACGCCTTGTTCCGCTTCGTCTACATTCCCGGCTCCTGCCTTTGTCACGTGGGACCAGGCCGAGGCCGAAGGACCGGACTCACCATGGGAGGATCTGTTCGAGCCACTGCCAGCCGCGACTGTGCCGTCCAACAACAAGACATTGAGGGGGCCCAAGGCGTTCGGGAGTCTAGGCGGCGGTCTGGGCCCGATGCGGGAGCCCTCACGCAACATCAGTGGCATATTCGAAGTCCTTGGACCTGTTGGTCCCGCTGCGGCGCGATAAGCGGCAGCGCTGTGTCGCCCGAGAGGAGAAGAAGAACGAGAAGCCAGACGGTGGTACAGAAAGCTGGCAGAAAGCTGGGAATATTGGACCTCGCTGACCTGACAATCCATTCTGGGCTACTCTCCGCATCTGTTTTGCAAGCAATCATTTTCCCATGTCTTCTTGTCATTTGCTCAGACCGTTTTATACCACGCACCGATAGGGTTCGTTTTCCGTTTACATCGTACTAGATCTCCTCCGAGAGATCACTCTTACTTGCATCTTATCACTGTGGGCCTTCCCCAGCCTGAACACTTCAGTTGCTGAACATGATGTGACGTACACAGACCGCCCTGAGCGGGATGGTATCTTTTGGCTGGCTAGTGATGCCTTCCTGCCTGGGCTCGAGAGTTTACGTGTTGAGACTTTCCTGCTCGATTCAAAGAAAATGGGGCAGATTGTGTATGGGGTAGATTTCTTTGAAAAGTATCTGTCTATAAAGAAATGAAATATCCGCTCGCTCGCTGGCTCTTCTATAATGCTCTGCTTCTCATCCTCCGCTTATGTATTGGGGTAGTAGTGTCCCAAACCAAACGTCGAGGCCATAAACGGGTTGTGACCTGCTGCGTTACACGCTTTCGAATATTTTCGTTCCTTTTCTTTTACACCGCCACCACCCCGAACACGACCGCCGCAGCGAGCCCCATCGCGGCAGCCAGCGCGAGGGCCCCTCCTCCGCCGCTGTTACCGCCGAGCACCGCGTCGCGGACTCCCAGCAGCAGCCCCGGCGCCGCGGCGTTGGGCGTGCTCGACGCGCCGCTGCTGCTACTCCCGCCAGTGTTCGCTGCGCCGGACGGCACCACCCCCGTCGTCGTCGGACGACTGGACGAGGGCGGGCGCGAGGAGCTCGGGGGCGGGCAGTTCGCAGAGGCCGTAGGGGTGGCCACGGCCTGCCGGAGCCGGAGCTCCACCACGGCTGCCGGGTCGAGCGGCACCGCCGTCAGCGTCACCGGGACGAACGGTCCATCGGTCGCGGCTCCTGGCGGTGCGTTGGTCTGTGACGGGGTGAGAACGGTCGTCCTGGAGCGTCCCGTCGCGGCCTGTGCGGTCGCGCGGATCCCGGCCTCGCTCCACGAGCACTCGAGCACCATACTATCCCCTGATCCTGAGGGTGAGGAGGATGTGGGCGTGGAGGCGGCCACGGCAGAGCAGAGCTCATGCCGCGTGTAGTGCTCCCCGTCGTCAATCGAGTACTCCCACACGCCCTGCGCGGGCCGCATCGTCACGTACGCGCCAGGGCCCGGGATGCCGCACCGTCTCTTCTTCTGCTGCTGCTGCTGCCCGTTGTCTTCTTCCACGTCGCGCTGTGCATGTTCGTGGGAGTGGGCATGTGCGTGCGCGTGTCGCCGGTGGTTCTGGTGCTCTTCGCCGTCCTCGCCGCCGTGGGCGTGCCCGTCGTGGTGGGCATCGTCCAGTATGCCCGGGAAAGCCGCGGCCAGCGCGGCGAGCGGGTCGCAGCGGATAAAGTACATTGTCGCGTCGGCGTCCCGGCTGAGTACCGAGCCGATGATGCGGTCGTGGCTGTGGGAGCCGCTGCTGCTGGAGAGCGGGAGGAAGACATTGTGCACGTCGCCGACAGCCAAGGGGACGTCGACGTTGGGGTTGGTGTTGAGGTTGCTCGCGCTCGCGGTGGCAGCCAGGGCGCCGGCGACAATGGCTGCCGACACGCTGCCGGTGGTGATTCTGGCCATGGGGTGAGGGCTCCGGGAGTACGTTGCTGGGCTGGGCTGGTCCGAGATGTCGATGTCGAGAGAGCAGGCACAGTTGGCAAGGGTGTGTGGAAGCAAGGTCGAAAGTACAGAGAAGGTAGCGCAGGTTGAAGGCCAAACCCTTGCATACCTCGAGGTAGGTTGAGAGCTGAAACTCCTTAAGTCGGGTCCGGGATTCAGCCCCCTTCAGCCCTGGCGGCACAGCCTGAGAGTGGGGACTGCCCCGGACCACTAATTATAGCATCGCCCAGGCACAGGAGTCCTCTGGGGGTCTCTCTGGTGCGTACCTGAAGTACATAACTTATGGTGCAGGCATGCAAGTATGGCTGAAATGCTGGCGCAGGGACTTGTCATGCTTCTCAGCACACACTCCCTGGCAGTCTTCAGATTTCCATTGTTTCTCTATACGTGACGGATCTGAGCATCGCTGCCCTATTTATGCTTAAGCCCGAACACCCAGCTGCCGGCACCTGGGGATGATCTCGCTGTTATATGGCATTGTTGTCGTCGCTTACTCTCTGCTACTGCTTGGTCTCGCCTCAAATGTCCTCAGAGGTGAGGGCGGGCGAGTGCTTCTGAACAAACCGTCAGAACGTGCCGCATCGTGGATTGTGTCCTGGCAACTCAATTTTCTTACAAATATGGTCGTAGTCATTTGGTGCTGCTGTTGAGACGGCTGACTTCAAGCCTCCCATCTTCCGTCATCAATATTCATCCTCATCGTCCTCCTCGTCGTCGGATTCCCGGCCCTGCTTGAACAAAACCCGCTCGCAGAGCTGCAGGGTCTTGCGCATGGGCAGACCAATGACATTGTCCACGCTGCCCTCGACCCTTTCGACCAGGACCATGCCGCCGATGCCCTGCACGGCATAGCCGCCAGCCTTATCCACGCCCTCCCGCGTCTTGACATACGACTCGATCACGTCGTCAGGGAGTCCGTCGCTTTCCCTTGCGAAGAATACCTTTGTCTCTTCGACGTGCGTCCGCATCTCATAGCCCGGGTGGCTTGCGTCTGCCTTGGGTGCCACCGCACACACGGCCGTCAGGCACCGGTGCACCCTAGTGTCCCGCAGGTGCTGAAGCATCCGAATGTGCGCGGCCTCGCTGGGCGGCTTCTCGAGGATCCGGCCCTCACGTGAGACGATGATCGTGTCCGCAGCTATGACCAGATCTGGCTCCTTTGCGGGGTTCCTGCTGTTCTGTGCTCCAGCTCCTACTGCTTCGTATCCCTCAGGCTTCGCCGCAGCACCAGCCAGGGCAGCCTCACCAGCCTTCTCCACGGCGAGCTGGTAGACGTCGAGCGCCTTCTGCTGTGCCGTTGATGCAACATACTCGTAAGGCCCAAGCTCCGTCTTGGACAGGTTCTCGGGCTTGGTGCTCGGCAGGACCTCGATATTAGGTATGCCCAGCTGCGCAAACATGGCCCGGCGCCGCGGGGAGGCCGAGGCCAGGATAACCCGGTGTGTCTTCATGTACTTGAGGACTGGCAACTCCAGGGGTGCTGGCGGGACGCTGCCGCGCCGCATGTGCCCTGGGCCGCCGCCGGGAGGACCACGACCGGATGGCTGGCGTATAGGGAGGGTGTTGCCATGCTCGCGGGCGGCGGTCTCGTAGGAGGGCGGGGCTGTGGGAGGCGTGCTAATGTTGTTGTTGTCTTGGTTCGCGGAAACTTCGGCTGCCGCCTCGGCAGCTTTCTTTCCGTCGGCCATGGTTAGAGAGGAATGTGGTCCGGCCGTGGGATGGTTGTTCGGGTCGAATAGATAGATGTTTCTGTCAAGGTCGATGTGCTGAGTCGTAAGGGTCTCGTGTCGGGAACTGGGCAATCTTGACGGGGAATTGCGTCGACAGGATGTATCGTGACCTGGATATGCTAGTGAGAGGGCCGATTGATGAGTTGAGTTGAGCAAGGTCGCCTGCCGAGCACGTTTTGTAGGTACAGTCACGGAGAAACTCCAGAATTGACTGAGGGGTCTCGGTGCAACTTTTGAAGCTCCAGGGGCCAAGTATGGTTGCTTGCGTCACAGGCAGTGGCCCCACTACAGCTGGTGTCCGTGGCACTTGCAGGCCATCTTCAGCAACTCTGTTTCACGTCCTGTGAGCACCTAACAGCTATAAAGACAGCGTGAATGTGCTCTGCTACGACTGGGGACGCCCCGGCCAGGCTTACGGCGTGTACCAACCCAACGACCCAGTAACAAGCATTCAAGTTGGCTATGGATAAAAGGCTAGCTGATAGCTCAATGTCTCCAGTCCCTGAGGAGACGATGGCACTCAAATTGTACTTTGAAGCTGTAGCGCTCAGCATGGGAGAACATCTTGGGGGACAAGAAGAAGTACCAAAACGAGGTCTCTGAATTAACGCGAAATCAAAGGACACGCCAGTACCAGCGTCAATCGAGGAGCGCGAGACAACCGCCCCGCCTGACGGCTGCCCTAAGAATCACCTTTCGGGTTTGGTGGGGCGCCGTCAGACCCCTGGGCAGCCGCCGCTGTCTGGGACGCACGGGGGTCCTGTCACATGCCCAAAAACTGCCACTTGTCGCATCATCGTCGGTTGTCGGTTGTCTCCCTCCATCCTTCCCACAAGCGTGCGTCCTCGTCTTTTTGGTACCAAGTCTCCGCGCCCAGGCCACAGCAGTCAGATTGAGACAAGCTTCGACGGACGCCGTTCCCACGGAAGTACTGCGCTCGTGTAGCGCACACGGACCGTGAGAAGCGCTCTCGTAGCAGCAATTGCGCCTCGACTCGAGCGAGCAAGAGCAGACCCCGCGCGAGGACTCACTACGCGGCAGGTCCCAGACAGAGAGCAGCATCCCGGGCACTTCTCTTGAGCTCTCCAGCATTACCTCTAGCCATACAGACCTGCACGGCCTCAACTCGCCTTCAACATGCAGCATTGCCGCACACGCTCCATAGTCGTACGGAGGATATCATAACACCAAGCACCACCACTTCTTGCTGGGAACACCATTACAAGCAGTCAAATACACACGCCTTGTTCTATTATACAATCCACAATAAATCATAATCATGACGGAGAACGGCTCCAGCTCGCCGCAGAACGGGACCGACTCGGCGAACGCCGACGACAAGCCGCGCCTGACCGAGGAGGAGAAGAAGCAGAACCACATCGCCTCTGGTAAAGCCCCCATTCCTCCGGCCTCTGTCCCTTGTACAACAGCCCATCCCCTTAACTAGCAGGCTGATCTCAGAGTGTCATAATAAACAGAACAGAAGCGTCGCGAGGCGATCAGAGCAGGCTTCGATCGCCTGTGCGACATCGTCCCGGGGCTCGAGGGCCAGGGCAGATCCGAGGGGCTCGTGCTCAAGAAGACGGTCGACTACATGCGGGAGCAAATGGAGGTACGGCGGCAGCTGATTCGGGCTAAGGAGGCGCGCGGCGAGTACGTGTCCGACGAGATGCGCGAGCCCGTGCTGATTCTCGAGCGGATTGAGGCCAGGGAGCGGCAGGAGATGGCAATGAAGGTGGAGGACGGCGACGATTCCCCGAGCGGGTAGGGAGGCAGGACCTGACGACGTCGCAGGGACCTGTTCCTATACCTCTATGTTTCGTGGTGTTATGCTGATACATGATATTGTACGCGTGGTATTGACTATCGGTAAGCAGACGCCTCCGTCTTCAAGATATCCAAGAGTTCCTCGGCCTTCATGGGAGTCTGTTTCTTCCTGTTTTCGCCCGTGCCTGTCCGCGTTGGGTCCAGGCGCCCCAGATCAGCAGTGATGGTACCCTGGGCTACATCCTTCGGACCTACTGTCACGATCACTCCGTAGCCCTTTCCCTTTGCCTCTCGCAGCTTGAGTTGTAAGCTGCGCGCAGTGTCATCTATGTCGACGGCGAAGAGAGTGGGGTTGGACAGCGGTGTATCAGCGGCACCATCACGGCCCAGCAACGTGTCTCTGGTGGCGGCTGCCAGGCCCAGCACAGGCTGGCTGTCGTTGACCGTCAGGATCATGACCTGCCGCGGGTTCAGCCAGAACGGATACGCCCCATCGTAGTGCTCGACGAGCAGCGCCATCAGCCGCTCGACCGAGCCGAGCACGGCACGGTGGATGAGGACCGGCTGCACGGGGCCGTACTTTGCCAGTTCCTCGGGGTCGGTTGTGACCTCGCCTCGTCTCTCAAACTCTGGCGCCGGCGCCGTGTACTCGAGCTCGAACCGCTTCGGCAGCTGGAAGTCGAGCTGGATCGTGGCCGTCTGATGCTCCTTGCCGTCCGAATCCCGCAGTACAATATCGATCTTGGGACCGTAGAACGCCCCGTCACCCTCGTTGACCGTCCACTCCTGGCCGGAGGCATCGAGCGCACGTCTCAGCGCCCCCTCGGCGCTCGCCCAGTCCTCCTCGCTGCCGATGAAGTGGGCTGCCGGTCTCGTGGACAACGCGAGCCTGTAGGGACCCAGCTTGAACGTCGAGTACACGATCTTGACGAACTCGAGCGTCTTCTTGATCTCCTCCTCTATCTGCATGGGCCTGCAGAAGATATGGCCGTCGTCCTGGTGGAAGCGCCTGACTCTCGTCATGCCGCTGAGCGCACCCGATATTTCATTGCGATGCAAGGGCGAGAAGTCTGCGTATCGGATTGGGAGGTCGCGGTAGCTCCGGCGTTGGGAGGCAAAGATGAGGCAGTGGCCCGGGCAGTTCATCGGCTTGAGCCCGTACTCGTCCTCCTCGCCGGCCTCGGCCGCCGAGTCAGCCCTTGAAGGTAAGGTGCTCGTCACGGTGAACATGTCGTCTGCGTAGTTCTCGAGGTGGCCTGATTTAGCCCAAAGGGACTTTTTGTAGATGGTCGGGGTGATGACCTCCTCGAAGCCGTAGCGGACATACTGCCTGCGAAGGAAGTCGACGAGGCGGTTGAAGATGCGGGCGCCATTGGGTAGAAGAATTGGGGAGCCCGGGCTGTAGACGGAGGTAGTGAAGAGCTCCTGCTGGATTCCGAGCTTGCGATGGTCCGCTGGGGGCTTCGGGGCGGGCTTGGCGGTGCCAGTCGCCTGGCCGTGCGATGAGCAGGATCGGGCATGCGATAGTCGGAGTGTGCTGCACGCGGGCTGGGTGCGTCGCAGCAGCGCTGAAGGACGATTCCTGTTCGCAGGCAGCGCGAGCCGCTGTGTCGCTTGCCTCAAAATCATGGTGGGCGAGGCTCTGGACCGAGAAGCAAGCCTCTCTGCGGGGTGCAAGATGCTGCTCTTGTCGTCCGAGATCTGGGCCTCGACGCTGAACGAAGCTTCAAGCTCGAAGTCTGGCAATCAACGCCGCTAAGCCCATACTGGTGGTGGGGCCCTGGCGGCTGACTCCACACTGGGACAGTGGCAGGGGTCTCACCTACATCAAGGATCCCATGACCTAATGGCGGGCTGTAGTCTGCCTGCCTCATGCAGATTCACATCGGATTGTTCCCCGGCGCGTCGGTGCTTTCCAGGGTTCAACCTTTTGCTCTACATCAACAGATCTTCGCCTTCTGCCTATTGCCAGCATGCTAGCTCATCACGCGTGAGTCACCATCGACAACGCCCAGGAATCGCTTTGGTCTCGACCGTATCAGAGCCGTGAACCCAGATGACAGGGGTCTCAACTGCCCCACCACTGCATTATATAATCGTGCCTGGTCGCAACTCGCCACCCGTGCCTTGACGTCTTTCTTTCTTCGAGTCGGCGCGTGTCTGCCGCTTCAACACCTTGCAAGCTCTCCTCGCATCGCTTCTTCCTAGCTTGCTATTTCAAATTGCAGCCCACAGCTTCGCCACACGACGGGCCGTTTCATAACAGCATCATCGACGCGGTCAAGTTAGCTCCGCCATGCAAAGGACTTGATAGAGGCGCGCGCTTGCTTACAACTTTGTCTTGGACCATGGCGCCGCGGCGTCAGCCTATCCAGGGTCCAGAAAGCTCTTGGCGACTCGTCGAGGGCGGCGAGAACGACAGCTTCGACACCAGCATCGTCAATGACTTTGAGGACGACCACATTCTTTCGAGCAACCCGCCATCGCAATTCTCGTCTTCGTCGCAGGGCTTGAGCTTCCGCGCGTCGCAGGACAGCAGCAACCTGTCCGACAGAGAGAACCAGCTGCTTGCGCGCATGGACTTTCGGCCATCGCTCGCATCCACCAGGCAGCCCTCCATCGACAAGGAACAGACGCCCGTTCCGGAGTTCTTCATGCCGAAAGTCGACATGGCCAGATCCCCGCAGACAAACAGCAGCCGCTCGTCGAGGACAGTGACGAGGTCGACTGCCGGCGGCGGCAGCGGCATTCCATACCAGCGGCGAGGCTACGCCCAACGTGATCGCGACGACAGTTCTGACGGACAATACTACGGAGACCACGATCGCAAGCAGCGCTCAAGCAATGCCCGCTACGGCGGCGGTCAGCCAATGACGCTGACAGATCGCTTTGCAGCTTCTGTCCCCAGCTTCATATTTGACGTCACCGCGTGGCTGCTGTCCGTGATCGGCATGGCGTTCAGCCTGGCCAAGTTCCCCATCGCCATCGCGCTGTTCATCTGGATCACTGTAGGGCTCAGCATGTCCACAATCAACACCGTGAAAGATGGCATTGCAGCCTCACCGATCTGCAAGATCCCCTTCATCACGCCCTCGTTCTGTAACGTCGGTGGCCCATCCTCAATGTCGGGCAACGGCTCATCGACCGTTGAGTTCGATGGGCTCATGGCCGTGCAGGCCGACTTTGAGAAAGTCCTCGAGGCCTCGGCAGAGGGCGTGTCCTTGCCCATGGAGATGAAGCGTTCCGAGACGTCCGTTCGCGACTTGCGCACGATGGTGAAGTACAGCGACATCCCGGCCCGCTCGGAACTTGTGTACGAGTTTGACGGCTACATCGAGACCATCTCCACGCTCTCGCGCGACCTGCAGACCTTCAACACGCACGTCGGCAGTGCGGTCGATAGCATCATCAGCATCAACCGCTGGACGTCGCGGTACATTGACACCCTGGCCGCCTCTCACGCAGACGAGTCCTCGGGGGCAGTGGCCCGCTGGACCGGCTGGCTCTTCTCGCCGTTCGCTCCTGCCGTCTTTGATGAGCGCATACTGCTCGACAAGTACATCGAGCACACGGGCCTCGTGTCGGACAAGATCGCAGGTCTGATCCTCGAGGCACAGGCGAACCTGCGCCTCCTCGCGACCGCGGAGAACAACCTGCAGGTCATCAAGGAGCACGTGGTCCGCAGCGAGCAGGACGTCGTCCAGGAGAAGGACTCGGTGCTCTGGACCCTATGGACCCTCGTGGGCGCGAACAGGCCGCAGCTCAACAGGCTCAACTCGCAGCTCGACCTGCTTAAGCTGGTAGACCGCCAGCGCACAACCGCGGTCGCGCAGCTGGTGAGCCTCGTGCACGATCTGGGCGATATCCAGAGCAAGCTCAGCGATCTGCGCGACAGGGTCGCCGCGCCGGAGGTCGTGGGCGTGGGCGCCGGGGACGGGGACGGGATGATCGGCGCGGGCGGCGCAGGGACCAAGATCGGCGGGAGGGTCGCCAGGATCCCGCTGAGCGTGCACATCGAGACCATCAACGCGGGCGTCGAGCGGCTCGAGGGCGCGCGCAGCCGGATCCGCGCCGAGGAGAACGAGCGACTGCAGCGCGCGCTTGCGCGGGCCAGGGACGTTGATGACGGCAATCTCATTGACGGGTAAGCGACCTTTCACCTTGGTCGTCGTGGCAGTGCCGGCGGTTGTGTGCTGGTTCGTCGTGTCGCTTTCTGCTTCCTGGATGGCGATCTTTTTCTGGCTAGAGGAAATACTGGAATAAGGAATATAGGGTATTCACAGATGGATTAAACGAGTCGAACATTAGGCGTCTATTATTGAAAGCAAGCGGGTTTCACAAAGAGAAATTGAATACTTGAAGTTCTCATGTTTTTTCCCTTCTCATATGTCCAGGATGGATTACAGACTGGTCAGCCTGGTTGGTTTTCTGCAACAGGGCTAGTTCTGGTGTCTGTCCGAGCTGGTGTACTCACATGCGTAAGCGTTATCTTCCACCGACCTCTAGACGTTATTTTGTACGGTAGATACACAACTCTGTCTGAACGACATCTTCATGGTCTTACATTGGAGGAGAACGCAATTATCCACGGATATAGAGTGGCGAAGCACTTAGGTTGAAGACAGATGTTGAATGACTGTTGAAAGAAAGCATATGCGATGTATATATTATGAAATGTCATATCTACTTTGTGTACGCTGCCGCCAACTCCGAACCAATGCTACCGTGATAAATGTGCGTGGTTCTGCGAGGAATTTCGAACCTAGGCACAGGTAATGAAAATGGGTATTCGTTATCCAAAAGGAAAGATATGCGTCTCCGCGGCGGAGTGAGACGGGTACGACTAATGCGTAACAATATGTCGTAAAGAGAAAGAACGCCATCTTGGTCGTAATTTCAAGGACGATCTTGTATCATTATCACAATCGCGTGCAATGGCCTCTTCGATATTACTTCGTCCTCCTTGAAAGAGCAGATGGCGGGATATCCTGCCATTGGTCATGACTGGGTCCATCCGGCTTCCGTTCTACGTCTCGCATCTGACTTAAATGTGGGAGCCGTGGGAGTGTGCAGACTTCTCGCTGCGCACGCTACGACCACCGGCGAACTTGCCGTCCTTGCCGAGCTTCTTCTCTGTGAGCCAGACACGGAACTTGATGATAGCCCAGATCAGGACGAAGATGACGATGATGGCGACGGCGATACCAAAGACGTAGGCAGCAACAAAGGCGCCCTGCTTGCGAGGGTCGAGGAAAGGGTACACGTAGAAGCCCTTGGTGGCGGCCGTCAGGTATGCGAGGCCACAGTACATGGCGAGGATGATGATGAGCCACAGCAGGTGGATCCACGGCGGCGGCGCGGTGCGCGGGAAGATGACCTCGAAGAGCATGAAGGCCGAGTTCATGGCGTGTTGGCTGACGTTACTCCACAGAGAGTAGGTGTTTGGGAAGCCCTTGCCGTCATTGATGGTGCTGTAGAGGAGGCCCCAGTAGACGATGGTGACGAGGGCCGGGTACGTGACGACGGTCGAGTAGTAGAGCGAGTGTAGGGCCTGGAGGAGACGAGGCCAGCGGTCGAGGAGTGCCGAGTTTGAGCGGGCATAAGTCAAGGTGTGGGCTGCGGCGAAGAGGAAGTAGAACGACAGGCCCCAGTAGGTGAGGACGGTAAAGTAGGAGAAAGAGGCGGCGGAGGCCCGGCAGCCGCCGAGCTCGGGGTGAGCACACTGGAAGCCGATGTTGAAGAGCAGGGTGGTGAGGGCGTAGATGCCGATGAGGAGGCGGATGGCGCCGAGGAGGTAGGGCGGCAGGATCCAGGACGTCTCGAAGCGATGGGAGGGGTCCCAGACGCCCGTGTTGAGCGCGAAGGGGCGCGCCATGGTTGTGCTGTCGTGTGGCCGAGGCCGGATTGGAGCAAAGATTCGAGCAGCGGCGGTAGAAATGATGTTGGTGATATGCTGATGTCGTCGTGAAGCTGGGCCCGGCTGCAAGCACACGGACAGACAGGGTCAGCAAGAAGAAGAGACTGGAGGTGGGCGCCGCAGGAGGAAAAGAGAGCGATGGGAGGATCATGTGAACCCAGCCAGCACCCTGGCAGCACCCTGGGAAGTTGCGATCGGGGCTCATGCACAAAATGGGCCGCCATTGCCTGCCACCAGGGCCACCTAACGCCATTGGGACAATGGGGGACGCAACCCCTGCCCTTTCCGGCCTAGGGCCCTGTCTTTGCAGATTCTAGCGTGCCGCAGCCTGAGCAGTACGGAGTCGAGTACCTTAACACAGGTAAGTAAGCGTAAGTACGCGTGGCATAGGCCCTCTACGGAGTACCCCGAGCATGCAGAAGTTGTCGTCCCGAGTTCCGGTCCCGTAGTCGAGTCAAGCTTGCCTTAGACCGAGACTAGCGGCCGGCACTTCGACTCCTCTGCACCATTGTGCCGTACTGCACTGCCTGCATCTCTCTCCATGGCACGTGAGCGTCGCGTCGCACCTTGGAGGCATCCATGGATGTACTCTCATGCACATTGTGCCGGGATGTCACGACATGTGGCATTGGATGAGGTAACCTTCTGGAAGAGCCTCCTTGCTCTCGCATGTGAAACCGCATCGATGCCGACGTAACACCGACTGCCAGGCTCAGCCCTAACCTAAACGTTCACGACCTGCATGCAGAGTGCAACAGGGTACAAAGTACCTACGGAAGGTACGAAAGAGGTTGTACTCTGTACAAGACGTCAACTCTCAGAGGCATGATAGTTGCACCAACAGCCAGGACGGGCTTTCCCATCTGATATTGCTCCACCACAAGCGGTGCTGGGATGCTCCGGTGCATGAGCGGTGGTGGGCACCTGGTCAATCACACCCTCATCTCCTCCCCCAGCCGCACCCTCCACTCAAAGGACCGGCCCGAGTCAGGCGAGTCCACAGTTCGCAACTCGGGAACTCTGGCAGCTGCTTCTTGTCGCCTTGGCAATTCATACCCCAAGGTACGCTAAATCTGCTCGCACATGCCCGCGCATCATGATGACACAAAGCGAAATGGAGAGGAAGAGGTGGGAGGGACTTGGAACTTGGTTGCTGCAAATTGCAGTTGAAGACCCTGGTCTAGAGCCATCCTGCGAAACAATGGTCCCTGGACGAGAGCAGACTGAATTCCGAGATATCTTCCGTGTGGAGCCTACCACGCTATGGCACTCAGTGAGGCACGGCTACATACTCGAAACAGTTCTGACATTCAACCAAGGAGTCGAGCGTGGATACCACTGTTGGTGGAATGATTGGACTCCTTGATTGTTCGCATCTTCCATATTCTTATGTGTCTGATCATGCATATTTCCCATAGTTGTGTCACTGAAGTATAACGCGGCGAGCTCGCTTCCTGCTGTTCACTACTGTTACCTCACTTCTGCGCCTTCCTGGCATATGGCGCGTCGGCCTTGTATGATGTATCGCTGGGAGAGATCTTCGTCACTCAAGAAGTGGTCTTCTATTGTTGGCCACAAATTTCCCTGGTAATGCTGAGCAACTCAAGTCGATACTGCCCTTCATTTGTTGTGTCACACTTTCCCTAATCAGAAAGGAGACGATAACGGGCCACAGAAAAGGGCCGGATCGTTCGAACGAACAAGGCATCAGTAGTCCCGTTTCATGCTGTTCAATCTAACAATTACCTCACCCAGCCGTCTCTCCCCTTCGAGATGGAGGAGATTCTTACACTGCCGTATTGGACAAGGAGAAGTATCATACACTAACATTTTTCGTTATTTGTAGTAACAAATGTTCAACTTCTCCTCCACAGGGTCAGACTCTTATATGCGGTTTCAGTCCTCATCGCCGATGTGCAAATTCCACGGGAAGTGATCGGTGTGAATCCATCGCATCAATATATGAATGCTCCTGATACAGGAGAATAGAATGCAATGAATGACCTTTTAAGTTGTGAATGTGCTCATAACCCCATCAGGTATCCCAATGGTCTTTTTCACATCTGGCAATATATGTAGTATTTAGTCATCGATAATTCGCTTCTGAATACACAGACCATGAAGCGCAGAGGATTCCTCACCAGTGGCTACGCTTCTACCCAGATGGAGACGCCCTGCACCATACGAGCCTAAACTTGAAGCTTCCTGCTTTTGTTACTTACGTTGCTGCAAATGGAGCTGAGACTCAGGTTTCTTAAGGATGTTCTTGCCAGAGCCAAATGCAGCACACCCACCCACACACACAAACATACATATATACTTAAGCATACATAGACCATGGTCAACACGGACGACCACCTAGTACCAGTACGCTCGGGCAGTTTCCACAGAGACGTTTTCCCCTGACAAATGAATCAAGCCGGTCGCTCACGTCCGCAAGGATGGAAAGAGGAGGAACACCTGCAAGCCCAAAACGAGGTTTATTATTCATTAGGCGTCGGCAGCGCATTGGCCCATTCACTGCCCTTTGGCGATGCCCGAGGTGAGGTACGTACGTATGTGTTTATTCCCTCTTCACTTTCTGGAGTTCTTGAAAAGACGACTCGGATACTCGGCGTTACGCACGCTGCCCACGCTGCGCTAATTGTAGGTACACTCTGGGCATGGTAGTGGTATAAAGACAGGTTGCGCAAGGGCTTTTTTTTTTTTTTTTTTTTTTTTTTTTTTTTTCTTCCGCCCGTATAGAAGCCGCCAGCATCGCCCAATCTGTAGCGAAGGGGACGGGAAGTCCTGGGATATTCACGGACAACATCAGTCATCGACTATCTGGTGTTTCGAGATGCCCGACGATCAGAGCGAGGACATATATCTTGCCAGATCGTTTTGCCGAGGGTCAGGTCTGAAACCTTGACACGGCAGGAATAAACCAGTCACTGCCGCCGTTTGAGTCTAAATGCACTCTGGTCCACGAAAGTAGAAATTGCAGCAGAGTGTAAGAGGGAGATATACCGGCTTTTCTGTCCTTCTTCTCCTCTGTGGCCGAGGCCGAGCGAACGACACGAAGTTTTGCTGGTTTCCGGTCGAAAACACGGTCTGAGTCCCGTCAGGATAGGACACACGACATCTCAATACACAGCTATAGAGGACAATGTCGAGAGTTTGTCCTTTCATGGAAGTCAAGAACAAAGTCAAGAACAAAGTCGGGTGAGCAACAGCCGGGAGAAGCGCAAGCTTCGCTACGAAGGAGATGCCAGGTCACAGAGGAAAGAAAGACCACAATGCATCAGATTTGGCTCCAATAGACATCGCTGTGTAGATCCCAGTGAAGGGGGGGGGGGGGGAAGGGGGGGTACTCTTTTACGCAGAGGAGCTATGATCAGCAACGAAGCGCATGTTCATACGGAGTTGGTCCTAAGACCAAAATTGGCTAATTGCCTGTGGCGGCCGGTCTCGGCGGGTGTGAATCTTTCAGGTCTCCTGAATTCCTGCCGCCTGTGCACCGCGAGACGTTGAGGCTTCTGCGATCAGGTAGGTCCTGGAGTCATGAGTGATGCGTGCCCCAGGGTATCTAGTCAGCCTTTTACCACCAAATGCTGCGACTCCTTTTCCGTTGCAATGTCGGCGGCTCGATGAAAAACAACGACTGTCGTAGAGACGATAAGACCTTGCAACCTCGGAGCCGTTCGTAGGTAGTGGCAAGACTAGAGGGAGCCCTTGCGAACGCCGTAGTGTCATGGGACCGCAAATCCTTCCGAATGACTAGGTGAATGTAAGCACGGCACGAATGTGATCTCGGGCCCTTGCAGTTGACTACTGACAGCATGAGGCTCGCAACAGTGCACCAGTTGAGTGTGCCCCGGCAGCGATCAAAGAAACCCTGCGAGCTCGACGAAAGTCGGGCATCCCTGTTCCTAAGACGGAGATACATCCGGATGCGCACTACGAGAATCAACTGCGTTGTCGATCACGATCGACGTGTACCACATTGAAGTGTGCCCAGCTGTTCAGGAAATTGCGCTAGTCTTTGACAGCTCTTCCGGAGCTTGGGGCACATAGACCGGTCATATCACGACTACGCTAGCGCTCCTCGCTCTTGCTAATCCTCGAATGGAGCTCGCCCGTAAGGGGAAGAGACTGGGCTCGGAGGCTTGCAGCTTGGTAAATTTCTTTCTAGTTCGGAGGACAGGATTGTCATTCGCAGGATGGTCCAGCTCTAGGAACGCATTCGGAGGATCTGCGGGCTGCGCTGAAAGGCAGCATTCTGGGTCTATATTGCCGAGAGACACGGGAGGCGAGTGAAATCAGTCATGAGGATGGGGACCGGCTACTAGGAAGGCTCCTTGCCCTATGCAGCAGTCCGCGGCACGTCACGTTGATACGAAATGCAGTGAAGTTAGCAACCACACGTGACAAACCGAGTTGCTGAATTCAGACACGGCGGTAGGCGCGAAGCGAGTTTTGGTCTGGGTAGGCTCTTGTTTGCGATGCCGGAAGACCCATTCCGGAAAGCAGGCGGGAAGGGACCTGGCCAGCACTTACGGCCTTGTGTAGAGTAATAGTACTGCCGAAGAGCGAATGTCTAAGGTGCCGTTGACGCTGCATGGCGTGGTCTCCAGGTACACCATGCAGGTACACAGCGATCTCTATACCGCAGTGTGCGCGCGATGTGATACGAAGCGGTGGCGCCACCTTGTAAGATGAACCATAGCTGCACATCGCGGGCCGGGTCCACCTGATGCCTGTGCTGGTCCAACGGCGAACCACACACGGACTCTTCGGAAGCCATCGTCACGGCGTCTTTCGGAGTACTTTGGACAGCACACCCTGGTCAGTGGCTTACCGTGGGAGGGTTGGACACGCACACATGTGAAGCTCTTGCCTGTGGAAATCTCCCGTTCGGCGAGCGAGTGAGGAGGGTTCCAACTGTGCCTACGCTGATTGCTTGGACGATAGTACGATTGCAACAAGGCCCTTTGTCATTGCATAACGTAGATCGACGGCCATCGTTGGTCCATGTGAGGTTGTTCGATGTGTCCAGCGTAGGCTTCACCGTCCATCTCAGCTACTGCGAAGCTGAGAAAGGTCGAGTGCAGGCTGTCAGCAACGCCTCACGGCAGCGGGCTGACTGCCAAGAACCAGCGTACAGGCGCGAGAATGTGAAGAGCGGCTGGCTGGCGCACGCTAACAAAGATTGATTGCTTCGCACGTGGGGATTACCGTCCCCGGCGCGTCTTGGCACAGGCAGACCCTTGGCTGTCGAGACGGATCTGTGCTGAGAATAGCGCAGGGGGGGCGGTCCACCGGGGGCCGGACCCTGGCCTGGTTGCTTCCAGTCTCCGATGGTGCATTTGGGATGCAGCTGGCCGCCCTTCCAGGTTGTGGCCGTCCATCGGCGACGGTGGAGAAAGTCGAAGGTGTGGGTGGCAGAGGGCGGATGGCGGGATGGCGTGCTGTCTCGACTTGAGGATCGTGCCTGGCGACGCTGCCTGAGCCACGATGGACGAGAGGGCGCTTGACTCGGGATGCGATGCTAAATCTGGCACGCGAGCCAACCTTGAAGGACGGGAAGCCGGAGTGGGCGGGTGGGTGAAGTGGATGAAGGGTGGATGGCGATGGGTGCTGGTGGGGAGGAAGCTGCCGCCGAGGAGATGAGCGGGAAAGTTCCTGCCAGGTTCACGGCAGCCTGGCTGCACGCAATAATAGTAATACTCCGCGCAGGAGGCAGGCTGATGGCCACTTGAGCACTCCAAATTTGGTCAATCTCTCAGCCTGCCCGAGATGCTGCAACACCCCGGCCTGCAGATGCACGCTCTGGCATTCGTTTGGTCGTGGTGGCTCTGGGGGAATGATGATCCAGTTCGATGTGCTCCTCTCTCGCTCTGTCTCCTGAATCAACGGCCACCGTCACATGCCACCTGCACCTGTCTGCACTCTGCACTCTGCACTCTGCACTCTGCCCTTGTACACGCGCTATTGCCGCTAGCCAGCTAACCCAACCCCGTCCGCCTGCTGGATCGCGGGTTGCCCAGCGAGCTGGATCATCATCCCCAGCGGGCCCCCTTTTGAGTCGTGAGACTCTCGACCACCAACTGAACCGGACACGCTAGGCACCTTGTCCTGTCCCCGGAGCAGGGGGGGGGGTTTGCAGCACCTGGGTCTTGACTCTTGGACGGAGTACCCGCACCACCGCCGGGCGGTGCCTTGGGGCCCTTGTCTGGACCTGTCTCGTCCTTGCCGATCCTTCCTTCCTCCGAACCCAGTCTTTCTTCTTCACGGCATCCCAGTTCCCAACTACCAGCATCGGGACAAGAACTCGAGTCACGACTTCACAAACAACGTACCACGACTTCGACGACCAACTCGACCGCAATCGACCGCTCCTGGCTGCCCGACTGTGCCCTCCAGAGGCCCAGAGCCACCGCCCGCAACCCCTCCGGCAAGCCACCACACAAAGAACGACCACCCCTTCCTGCTTGCTCTGCACTCCTTGTCTCGCCACAGGCCACATACCATTGCGACACTGCCAATGCCACTCGGGCAGTACTGATCCTCCGCCTCGTTCCCGGCCACCGCACTTCTTACGCGCGTCCCTTGATACCCTATTTCTCCTCTCGACTTGCACTGCCATCGCCGCCGCCCTCCAGCTCCCTTGCTTCAACTCCTACAGACCAAACTTCGATTACCGCCCGCAACGATTTACCCATTCGCAACCAGACCCTGCCACGTACGAATACTGCTACTAGCTCACCCGAGTCTTCTCCATCCAATCGCACCGAGTCTGCTCGACTGCCAGATTGCCGTGACACCACCACCTTGGATAAGCTCAAGCTCCACGCAACTCCACCGGCGAGCAACCCGGCCACGCGCACGGCGTGGTTCTTGTCTCAGACATAGCCTACCGCTGGGTCTTAGGTGTTGAGCCTATTCAGCTTCCACTAGACACTTCACCGTGCTCGCCACCAACTGCCCAACGAACTTTCGCAAAGGCCACAACACACCGAGCTGCCTTCGCCGCGATTTGCAGCGCAGCCTCCCGTATGCTGGTACAACGACTCCCCTGCTGATCTTATCCACGACTTGGCTGAACGATCCGCAGAAGTTGTGCGTTTGACCACACCAGGCCATATAATACGACATACCTAGATTAAGCTGCTGTCTTCTGCGCTGGCAGCTTAATCTTAAAGACGATGGCTGCCACTGCCGGTTTGCCGTTATCCCTCGACTATGGAGAGGACCGAAATGTTCTTCTCCTGTCCGATTCTGAGGGGGAAGACTTGACACCACCAGTTCGCAATGCTCGACGCATAGCAGCAGACCCGCAAGATGCGATTCGGAGGAAGACCGAGGCTGCCGCCGCCAACGTCCCGTTGCACCCGATCCCGGCAATGCAAGCAGCGTTTTCCGAATCTTTGATCGAAGCGACAAACCAGGCCGGTGCTGGTAAGCCCAAGTTCAAGAATGGCGATGCCAAAGAGCGCCGGAGCGCACTGCTGGAGGGTGCGAAGAGTGCAAAGCTAGACAATGACCTCTGGCGGTATCGTCCTGGTCAAGAACACCATGAACTGTGGAAACTACTGGCTCAGATCTCGTTCGGTGTATATCTGCTTCTTGGCGGCATAGCAAACAGCAACGAGCAGGTTGTCACGATCCTGCAGGGCCACATCGATGAGGTCGACGAGTTTCTGGAGACAACCATGGAAGATGTACACCTGGCCATCAAGGACGTCAAGGAGCGGATCGACTTCTTAAAGCTGCCCATGGCCAATATGGCGACTTTCGAAAAGATGCTCGAGGATCGTAACTTTCGCCTGCAGATCGTGAACGGGAACGAGAAGATCGAGCACATTGTTGCGCGGACAACCAAGGCTCTGGACGGCACGTTGGACGACGTGGAAGAGGGCCTCAAAGCTGTCAAAGAGTTCGCAATTTACCTTGGAAACGAGGAATCCAGCCCGTGGCGACAAGAACGACCAGCTATTGCAGAAATATACGATGCGATGACGGGAAATGCCGAAGGCTGGTGGAAAGCTTTGACTGAGCTGCAGGACTCGACGACAGTTCTAGACGGGTTGCTCGCTGGCCTTGGACGAATGGTTGCTGAAATGGATCAGCGAGCCGGCGAAGTGAGCAGGCGTACGAGAGTAAGTTATGCAGCCGCGATACTCGCCGTGACAGACGTTCGCTGACTCTTTCTTGCAGTTCAGTGTGGCACCCTACTCGGAGCCTACGGAGTCAATACCTTCCAAGCACAGTTCGGTCCGTTCACACCAAGCGTCAACGAGAAGGGCGTCCGATGTTCCTTCAGGTCGGGCACCATCAGACGTTGCGTCGAACCGGAGCTCAGCGCTACACTCGCGAACTGATTCTCAGAAACGCATGACCAGAACTTCTACCCAAGGCTCGCATAGGAGTTCACACAGCAGTGGCTCGTCAGCTGGTGGAATCCTGTTGCAGCCCGTGGTATTTCAGGGATCTACAGCAGAGCTCGAACGCGAAACCATGGGCCCGAGAGACGACCAAAGACTGCGAGAACCGCTGGCTATTGTCAACGAGGACATATGTCTGGAGATCGGCATTGAAGAGGACGAGGATGACGAAAGCGGTCCTGAGGAGCAAGGCTTGTTTATTCTACAGCCTCGAACATATACTCCACAGCCGCCAGCACCTTTGCCGTCGCCAATGATACAGAAGCCAGTTACACCAAAGAGCGAGGACTTCGCGGTCAAGCGGACATCCCTGCGGCAGAGGGTGTCTCTGAAGGGTGGCAATGTGCCGAATAAGCTTCAGGTCGCTATGGGACCCCGGCATGCTGTATCGGTGGAAGTGCTACGGACAGAGAGAAGCTCGGAGATCAGGACATCGCAAATTCGCACGGCTGATTTCAGAAATCCGGACCCCAGGATGTCAGACGCCCCCCAGAACGCCATCTACCTATCACCAACGGTCTACCGGCCAGATTCTCAACACCGGCCAGATTCAGCGCAGACCGCCAACAGTGAGCATCGACCTCGGAACAACTCCGCATCAACGGCCGGCACAGACGCCTACCGGCACAGCGGCGTCGAAGCTATGCCGTCTCCACATTCCGAGAGACAATTCTACCGGCCAGTCCAGGCCAGCCCGCACTCTCCCCTGCAACAGCGACCTTGGACCTCGACTGGACCATCTGCTCCGAATCATCAGCATGCATTAAGTGGAAGCAGCACCAGCAGCCACCATCGCCCACAACATTCCCGGAACCAACCGTCAAGAATGGGCATGAGCATGCTCAGTAATGTCACAACACACACACAGCAGGCCGAGAAGACCGTGAAGAAGAAGCGCAGTGCTTTTGGGTGGTTCAAGAAGGCATTCGCTCTCGACGAGAGCGAGCGCGCTGAATTCGAGGCGCGCAAGAACCAGCAATTCGACAACAGCCAATATCAGCAGGAGCAGCATGGCCGCAAGTTCCTCGACGGCAAACGTCTGCCTGAGCACCAGCGTTATCAGAACTACTAAATATTCTCGACTGTGTACGTTAAAGCCACGACGGGGGGCTCTTCAGAACGGTCGCCGGCCATAGCGACAGGCAGACGGAGCAGACATTCAGCTCCTGTTCAATCTACACACATAAACCGCAACATTTCCTTACAAACTCGACAACATCTCCACCATGTACAAACCTTCCCTCATCTTCTCGGCATAGCGCGGCAACACAAGCTGGACACGACCATTCCACTTTTCATATGCATTTCCTGGCACGGCACCAGCTTGGGAAAGGCGTTTTACCAAAAGGGCGTTCTTTCACCCATGCTCGACCTCCTTCATAGCCTTTTTTTGTCTTTGCCGAGCCATCTACTCCGCGAATTACATTTCGTCAGTCTAACACGATACACAAGAGTCATACATTCTTCCATAGCGTTCACGTCTACTTGGTAAATAATGAGCAATTGTAATGAACCACATATACTAGGACGAGCCTGTTCCGCATCGTTGTGTCTCTAGTGGACACCAACAGTACATGTCATGTCTCGTCTACAATCATTGTCTCGCAGATCTGCATTGTGTTCAGCATTTGTCTCTAATTCCCAACTTCTATAGCTTGCTTACTGACGCCGTCTCGCACAGTCTAGATATGCTCGGCATTATTTTCTTCCACTCCATCTTGGATCGAAGTGAGCTTGGCCTCGCGCCATGAAGGTCTGACAATTTGTGTCGCATACAAAGCGTAGTTGTAGATAAGAAATGTCTGTCTAGCTCCACCTGTGAGCTCATGCAGAGGCGGGTCTTTCTGCACACCCTCTTCATTGCCGTCCAAACCTAGGCATTATCTGGACTATTACCTCTGCTATTGCTCCGTCATCGGGCATTGCACTAGCATGGTCACTTTCAAACCCCGATTGACTTGTAGTAAGCTCGCT
This sequence comes from Microdochium bolleyi, assembly GCA_001566295.1. Taxonomy (NCBI): domain Eukaryota; kingdom Fungi; phylum Ascomycota; class Sordariomycetes; order Xylariales; family Microdochiaceae; genus Microdochium; species Microdochium bolleyi. The sequence continues at coordinate 1,143,772 of KQ964250.1, forward strand.
CATTGTACGTTGATGTCTTGGTAGACCTGCGGCGCGAGCCTCGCGTGTCATCCTCACCCAGTCGGGATGCTGCTGGGCTCACGGTCGTGGCTGTTGAAGCACGCTTGCTGCGGCGCCACAGCGGCATAGGCGTGTATGCCGCTCCGTAGTCCGACTGCTCGTCGTCGTCGTCAACGGGCGCCACGCCGGGGATGTCTTCATTCATGTCATAGTAAGGGCTGTCGTCGACAGGCTGTGCTAGTTGGAGACGCGGCTTCTTAGGTGTTGCCTTTATGATCTCGTTATCCGGAGAGTGTCTCTTCGATCCACGAAGCGAAGGGTCTATTTTGTGTTAGTAGTTACGGGATAGCAGGACCCCACCCCATTGGGTCTTGTCTGCTTGATCTGTTGGCACTTACGGGGTTCTTCTTCATCCTCCCCCTTATCTGATTTACTTGTGGAGGGTAGTCGCTGTTCAGGCAATGACCCAACGCTCAGAGTCCGGCTTTGTCGATGGGCCCCGTGGGCCTCTGGTACTGGTGTTTCCTTCTTCATCGATCCCAGCTCCTGCTTCCCGTGTAACAACTCAACAGCCAGGGTCTGGAGAACACCCAGCATAGCACGTCTGGCGCTGGTACTGGTGCCACTGCTTTCAGAGTCCCGCATGCTGTTGAGCTGCTGCTTCGCACGGGTAGCTTGCTTGCGATACTTCTTCCGCGACTCAGCTTCCTTTGTCTGCTCCCGCACTGCCTCGCGGCTAATCTTAGCAAACTCGTTGTGTAGCTGTTTCTCCAGCAGCTCCTCATGCTCTTGGACCAAGGCTACTGCCGTGATGATCTTCCGTGCTTGGATTTGCTGGAGGACCATGCCATCCGTGGGGATGCTAAACGCGTCCTCGCCCTCCTCGATCGCGTCCAGGAAGGAGGTCAGCATCGCATCGTTATCGTCCGACATTGCGGCGATTTGGAAAGAGTTTCGCTCAGTTTCAAAGGCAATCGTCTGCGAGGGCGAAGTATGACGCTGCAGGACGTGGTCGTGATGGTGTTGGTCGCCAAGGGCATTAGGCTTCGTACGTGTTCCTTGAGGGCAATGGGTGGAGTGTACCAAGCTTGAGCAGTACGTATCCCCGGCAACGTACGCGCGTTGTACTTTGTAACTGCTGTGTCCTGTTCTTTTGCAAGTCTGCCTTGTTCCGGAGAAATGTTGGAGCTGGCTCTGGGTGGCGGAGAGGAGCAGGCACAGGAAGCCAGCCTGAGGGCACTTGCATGGCTCAGATCGATCGCGCCTGCCTCAGGCTGCCTGCAGGCAACGACCTCGAAGCAGCCTTGGAAGGGGCAAACAAGCCGGGCAAACGGAACACAACCAAGTCCATCACCGTCTTCAAGTGCAGGAAGGAAGGAAGGAAGGATCATCTCACTGGCTGCAGGCATCACAATGTAGCAGGGAACAATAGATTGTGACAACAACATAAACCACACATAATCAGACCAGGCTCTCAAAGTAGCTACAAGAAGATCAAACAAAACAAGGCCGCTGGAAGCCGTATCTCGACACGAATCTCGGTCGAATCTCACAACGCCAAAACACCGCCCATGCAGAACCTTCGTCTGCCCTGAGGGCAGGCACGGGTATGTGAAAGTTAACACCAGTCCAAAATCCTTCACCCAGACGAAATCCTCCAATCCAACAGGCCCTCTAGTCCCAGCATATCCTTCAATTTGACTTCTCCAGCCCAGGCTTTTGACTCTTGACTCTTGACTCCGAACCTGCAGACTGGTATTGTCCAATCCTGAATCTTAGGCACAACTCTGGCAGTCCAAGAAATCTTCCAAAAAAAAACAACCACTTGGAATCAAGCGCCCAGAGCCGTGCACTCGTTACCCCAGCGAGGCCAGAACAGCGCACTGATATATCTGTGCCTTGGCTTTGCAGTTTACTTTGTCTGCATCATCCATCGACCCTCACTCTCTTGGCCTCATTGCTTTCGTGCGCGTCAGATGGCCCAGATGAATGAATCTCTGGGCTCTTGCGTTTGTTGACGCCTGGTGGATGCTCGTCACGCAGGAACGACGGTCCGAAGCCGGCCACAGGCGTAGCAAAAGTCAAGGGACTAGGCAATGTATTGCTGTCATTCCCACGGAACTCCCAGCCAGACAAGTAGTTGCTTGGGCTGTGTAGGAAATTGTCGCCCATAACCCGCGATGGCAACGCAGAACCAGGTGTGTCTATGCTCATGTTCGAATTGTTTTGGAGCGAGTGATGCGGACGCGCAAATGGATTCGGCGGACCCGTGGCGCCTGCTGACAATAAAGTCGACGCCGAAGGCGATGGGGGCGGCAGCACCACGGATATGTCGCCGCCAGCACGGCGCGGTATCGGAGCCGTCTCTGTCACAGTACGAGGTGACGTTGACGTGTCCGCGCCCGCAGTCTCTGCAGCGTTGCTACCCGTGTCCGACTGTTCATCTGGAATGGTGACCTTGAGACGGGGTCGTGAGGCGCCTCCGGTCTTCGACTGCATGCTATTGGAACGGGATGGTGGAGTGAATGTGGTTTCAGGTACGGTCGAGACGGAGTGACGTGCGCCGTGTCCACCGTATGTGCCGGGTCCGGAATGATTCGAAGACGGCGGCGAAGCTGTGCCATTCTTCCGGGTCACGGAGCCAGTGTCCACAGATTGAGACCTGCTGCCAGGATCTTCTTTGATCGGTGCGGTTTCTGGGATGAAGGACGCCAAGTGCTGCGAGAGGAGCGAGCCTGTCTCGTTGATCGGTGTGAAGATGCTGTGTGTCTTGCGCTGGCTGTGTCTCCGTATAGCTGTATCCGTGTCTAGCGAGGGCTGGCTGGGCCTCTTATGCGGTTGTGGTTTTGGCGGATCCATTGGAGCTAGTGGTGCGCGGTCCATGCTGGGTTCCTGATGCTGCCCCTGATCATGCACATCTAATCGCTGATGTTGTGGTTGGGGAGGCGACATCTGCGGCAGCGATTGAGGAGGTAGCTGTTGATGATGCACTTGTGGTGGAGAAGGCTGGGACCGGTTGGCTTGCGTTGGAGGAGCCTGCGTATGAGGCGGGTAAGCTGGAGGTAAAGACGTTCGTCGCTGGTCGTCCATGTATGGTTGCATCGGAGGGTGGCTGGCGGGTTGGTGGTACGGATATTGCGAAGGCTGATGCTGCTGCTGTTGCTGGTGCTGTTGTTGTTGCTGCGGTAAGCCGTGTGGATGAGGATTGTAGATCGCAGGCTGCGGCATGTAAGCGTATCCATTCGCTGCAGGTGGGTGTTGTTGTGCTGGAGGACCCTGGCTCATGCCCGATCCGCGCCTATAGTCATTCCTCGAAGAGGGTCGTGAGCCCATCTGAGGCTGTGGTGTGTGACCTCGTGGGACGAAGTTCATGCCGTTCACGGGTGGTGAAGCGGAAGGAGTGTGACCTCGGAGATGGGGAAACTGAGGCTGCCCTTGAAACTGAGGAGGCATCATCTGTGGTTCGACCGATCCCTCGTGGGGTTGAGGTGGAGTACCGTCACCTTCTTCGTCTTCATCATCGTCACCGCCGCCAGCGTTGTAGTCAGCGGGACCTTTGTGCTCGTTGGGTCCACCATGCTGTCGGAAGAGAAATGAGAGTCAGCATCTGGACTATGTTCCGAGGCAGGGAGCCACATACGTAGTTATACCGGACCATAAGCTCGCGCATATCCCCGTTTGTGTATTGATAGAGCTTCTTGTTCTGGCCGAAGATGAAGACTGCAACGTCGACGGAGCAGAGAACGGACAGCTCATGCGCCTTCTTGAACAGACCCCCTTTGCGCTTGAGAAATGTGCTGTCGTGATTGTCGGGTTAGCATACATAGTGTCTAGATATGGCGCAGTCTTTTTTGTTTGGGGGAGGGGGTCGACGCACACAGAGCGATTCCTGTCATCTTTGATCGCCTTGATTTCAATCTTTCTTCGACCCATCTTGGCGGTGCGTCGAGGCGGAGCTCGACAGAGGCTCGCTTGCGACGCAGCAAAGCGTGCAGATGTAGCTTGCAAGCAGTAGGCTCCAGCTGGGAATGTTGAGAGGAAGTCGAGGATTGCGCTACAACATGTGCGGTGAAGTGTGCGTTGATCTGGCCGGCGAAGCTCAGGAGGGAAGCGCGACACGCAGATCCAGCACTCCGTGGGTGGGGAAGTTGCGCTGGCTGCTGTGGCTCAATGATGCTCGCTTCCGGAGAGCTTGTGCCGTGGAGAACCCGGGCGCGATCTGTCGGGTGTGTCGCGGGAGGGCGCGGCGATGCGCAAGCGCTTGGGGTCTGGGATCGAGACGCGACGTTCGGCGACGGCGAGGTTGCGGATGGGTGAGATGAGGGAGGAAGCAGACGAGCCGCAGACGTGACAGAGGCGGGTGGAGAAGAGGAAGACGCCGGAGTGGCCCTGGCGGGTCTAAATTGTGAAACGGTCCTTATGAGATGGGGACCCTCTGACTACTGCGAAGAAGCTCGTGCTGGTGCTGGGTCGGTCGACTAGGGTCCTTGTCATCACCGCGGCCTGGTTGGACAGGTCACCAGGACATCAGGTTGCGCCCACAGCGAGGCTCCGATGCGACCAGGGACTGTGCTGTGTAGGGCCTTTGAAGGTGTTGCGGATGTCGTTGTTGCTGTCAGGACGCGGGACTTGGGCGGTCTGCTTTGTCAATCGGACGCTGGAGACACAGGGCATGCGGCGAGACAGTCGGCGATAACCAAACGGAAAGGCCCGCGAAGCTGGGAGTGGAGTGTTTCTTAAGGGCCCTGCCTGGGTCCTGCTGTGGTGTGCGTAGGGCAGATGTTCGTGGGGCTGAATCTGGCGTCGCTGCTAAAATTAGACGGACTATAGGATGGAGACGCGAGGACCGCGAGGGGGATGCTTCCGATGTCCACGTTGCCCGTAGAGACAGAAGCAGGATGGCTGGGGAACGGGAGACAGCCGAGTGTGGGATGGACCGGGCACGCCTGACTGCTGTTCAGAGTGATGGCATCAAATGGCACGACCTGGCCAGCACGCAAATGCGGGCAGGCAGGCGGGCAGGCAAGCGGGCAGGCGGGAGGCGCAAGGCCAGGAAGGAGCAGCCCGCGAGAGACTGGGCACGGCTGGGCCCGGGGCAGGCAGACCTCTGAGTCCCGAACTCCCCTCCCCTACACTGCTCCCCCTTGCCTGGCCAACGATGATGTCCTGAACCCACAATGCGCAGCACAGAGCAGCAGCACAGCCCTCCTCTGGACTACCTCTACCCTGTCGGCAGTGTTGGCTGCAGTGCTCCCAGCTCGCACCCCTGCCCTGCCTTGCCATCACGTCCTCGCCTTCCCTCGATCCTGGCGGTGGTGTAGACTGCCAGCAGTTGTTGGATCTCCAACTGGGAGCCCCTGACGCAACCCGATCACAGTCATCAAAACCATGAATCCTGTCGCCGCTCGTCCAAGGACCCCTAGACATTACGGACGGACACCCAGAATCGTATGTTGTGCTCGTCGCTCGGCTGCCTGTGATACCAGGCCGTCCGGGTGGCCAACAGCTGCTGGCTATCGTGTCTGGTCAGCAGTCGTGTGGGACCACACAACGGTGTTTCACACCTCGACCAAGGCTCGCAGGCTCGTCGTCAGTGACGCACGCACGCAAGGAGGAGATCGTCAGGATCCCGCCCCGTGCCCACCCATCTCGTGGGAACCCACCCACCTGCCATGCGGCTCAAAAGCTATTTTTAAGACGCTGCAGCTCAGGCACCACCAGTCTCAGAGTCATGGTCTCCAGAGCCCGTGCTGCTTGGTGCCGGCAGCTCCCGAATTCGACCTCGGGAACGTCTCAAAGTCTGCGCCATCGCAGCCATCAAGCGTCTGGCTCTCTGTCCATGATCTTAGTGATGCTGCCAAGCTGGACATGTCTTCCTGCCTGGCTGGACCGCCTTTCGCCCGCAAAACACGCCAGCAACCCACTGTTTGCCGCTTGTGCTTCAGAGGCCGGCCCTAAGGGCGGACTAGCAAGTATCCCGAACGGCCGGCGAGTCGTCTGAGACTGCTATCCGGGCGGACGGCTGCAACGTAGATGATTGCGGGCCTCGACAGCTTCTGGGTGCACTTGACTTGCAAAACCAAACTAACAGGGATGCTGGACTTGGCCAACAGGCCAACAACGAAGCGGAGCACCACATCGTCTGACCCTAAGCGCCGGGCGGCAGAAGGAGCCAGTCAGAGCATCAGATGTCACAGGCCGGCGCACGGAGCTTGGCATGCCAGGCTCATGCTTACCTTGGATGATGGCTTCCCGATGGCTGGACTCAAGTTTGTTGCGCAGGCGCCACGGCGGTGATACCAACTCCCTCAAGCACGCCACGAGGCGGAGTAGTTCCGTGCCGGAAGCCGCTTCACCGAATCGCAGCCGTGCTTGTGCATTTCGCACGTAGCAAAGACTCGAAGCGAACATGCTTGGACCTTGCCTGTCTCATCGCTGATGTGATCTCGACGGAGTACTTGCCGGCTCGGATCGACTCCACACTTGCAGGACCCCCGCAACCACGATCCCAAAAATAGAACGCGTTGGCACCCGCCCGCGCTGGCCCCACTTTGCTAGAGTCTTCTGGACCCTTGCCGGAAACACCACGCTAACTAACGGCTGCAACCGCGGAAGTATGCTGCTCACTGCTTCACGGAGCATGTCAAAAGGCCTCCCACCCATCATCACCTCACAGCTCTTACGTGCCTTATCTGGCCAGTATGCCCTAGGGGCTTCCAACACCCGCAAACCAAGCCGGAACGCGAGAGAAACCACCAGGATTTGACACTAAGTCTACATCTGCCCTGTACAAGCAAAAGTACGACAGTGACTGTGACGGGTGTGTCTGCAGACAAGGCACATCAGACACGTTGAGGCAGGTGGGAGATCGAAAGCCTGGAAAATCTCAAAGGGCGCTTGAGTCATGACGCTCTCGCATGTGGCCTGACGCCAGGCACAACACGCGACAAACTAATGGTGATGCTAAAAGTGATACTGGTGAAGCGTCCCATGAGCAGAGAAATGAGCAGAAGCAGATACGCAAACAATGCATGTCTCCCCTTTTAGTTCCCCCCAATCCAAATCGGAAAAATGAAGGATAACCCCCCTTGGAAAAACATCCTTGTCATATAGAACGCCGAGAGAATGCTTGCTTTCCGTTCCTTCCTTTCCTCCGATTCTCCTCGCTGTTATGGTATATGCTTATTAATCGTATGTGTATAGGGGCCTGTGTGAGTGAGTCACTCTTGTGATTGGTGAGTCGAGAGGCGACGAAGTCGCACTGGCTGGTGCAGGCTTTAGTCGCCGCGCGTGAACGAGCCGAACCCGCCGTGGTCGGCGGCGTTGTCCTTGGGCGTCGCCGTGCCGTTGAGGAGCGGGCATTTGCTAATGGGACCCAGCAGAGTTAGCATCACTGTAGTACTGGAAAGCATATCTGATGAAACAGAAGAGGAACTGCAAAGTGGTTCCCTGCAACTCAAGCGAGACAGGGCTGCCAAAGACCGAAGCTAGTAAGTGCCTCCGGCAACCCATGGGGTAGAGTGACGCCGATTGACACAAATTAGGTCCACAGTATGGTTTTGCTCTGCGACCGCCAGGTATCCGGCAGATCGCGCCCAAGAGCAGAAGAGCTGTGCAGTAGGGCAGCAGTAGAGACAGAATTGCACGGGTGCCAGTACCTCTTGTTTGTCTTGATGTGACCGACCTGTCCGCAATTGGCGCACTTCCTTGTCGTGCCCGCGGCCGCCTTCTCGATCGAGGCCGGGTCCGCCGGCGACGCGTCCGGGTTCGAATCCGTGATGGTGGCGTTCTTCTTCTTCTTGCCTTTGCCCTTGCCCTGAAGCTCGCGCATTTGACGTCGATCTTGGTTCTTGAGCAGGCGCGAAAGTTCCTTCTCGACACTTTGTGGCGGCGAGTCAGCAAAACCTCCCATGTCAATGGAGGGGGAAGGACTCTGAACTTACAGTCTCTGTTTCTCGCGGTTCTCGTCCGCATCGCCCGTCGGCAACAGGCTGTAGACACTAGAACGCTCATGTTAGTCTTCGCTCGGACACTAGGCGTTGGGTGGAGCTTACTCTCTGTCTGCCTCCTCCTTTTCTCTCCGCTGCTTCATGTAGTTGCGGATGACCACGGCATCCTCAAGAATTAGTGTCTCAGTTTCGAGCTCACCATCATCATTCCTCTTCTTGCGGATAATGCGGAGCTTCCTCTTGCTCAGGCGACTCGCGCCGCTAAGGCGACTGAGTTGACTACGGCCGTCGTCGAGAATAGCCGCAGGAGTCGCTGAGGGCTGCTTCTGCTGGCTGAAGAGCCGGTCATCCTCGTTTGCGGTGTCGAGGACGTCTGTGTCAGCATGCGTAGTGTTGTCGCTGAGTGTGGCACTCTGTCGTTCCCAGATCTGCCGGATCGCAGCGTTGTACATGTCTTGCTGTTTTTTGACGTTGTACGAGTGTCCACCATTCGCCTTTCGTTCTCGTTCAATGGCATCGGCCGAAGTCGCCAGGGGGCCCTGGACAGCGTTTATGTAGCCACCCTTCATCGAGGTCTTGATGAAGCTGAAACCCAGTCCGTGTCCGGTAGGGTCACCTTCGCCATGGAGAGCTACCATGGCCTTGCCTGCACTGGCTTCGATGAAGTTCTTCGTGATCTCCCACGGAGCAAGCTTCGCGACCAGTGGCTTCTCACCCTCGTCTTCGTCGTCGTCCTTCTTGAGATCATAGCCCGCCCCCTCGAGCAGCTTCTTGCCAACTTGCATTGACTCAATCACGCAAACATCTTCCGGCTTGATCATTGCCCGAATGCCAGCGCTATCTTGCATTGTCTCGCCCTCGCGCAGTGACCACGTCTTGCGATCGCGGTCGTAGGAAAGGAATTCTTTCAGTTTTTGACGATTCTGGGGATCGACCTTGTCAAACACGTGCGGCGTGACTTCTCCGATGCTGACGTCTAGGGTCTCCCGTTTCCTCATCATGCGGTAGCACACCATCTTGAGTCGGTTCTTGGACGTGTTGGTGACCTTTCTTGCGTGCGGCCCCGGGACTTCCATGGAGGGGAAAGTCTGCCCAACGACGTAGATGTGATCAATGTTGCGCACATACCACTTTGGCCCTTCTGCAACATTTGTGCTGTAGCCAACAAGGAAGTCGTTTGGTCTTGGGTCGTGCTTGAAGATCGGTGCTCGATACATTTCGTTGTGCAATGTCGGGATTGTTTGGCCGGGGTCGACAGTACCGAAGATGGAGAAAGGCGACCGATCCTCGGGCATGAGAATATGTCCCTCACCAATCTCTGCTTTCGGCCGCTCGGTGTCCCCATGGTCTTTGGCGCGGTAGTAGTTGATGATGCGGTTACCCATGCCGAAGTTGGAGAGCATGGTTGGGTGCTGCTCTGAATACTCGAATAGTATCGTGGTCGAGTTGTCGTTGAGACTAAGGTCTTTGCTTGTCTTGAACAGCTCGGCGACGCTCTTGTTCTTCCAGTCTTTCTTCTTGATCCGCATGGGCTTACGCACACCAATTGCATGCTTGACGACCTTCTCGATCTCCAATTTCTTCCGGTGGTGCTCCCAGAACTTGGCCGGCGCGCCAGTTTTGTAGAAGGGAAAGGTCAACTTGAGCGCAGGCATACTGTGTTCCACAGCTCTGTTAGATAGCACAGCGCGGACCTTGCTCTTGTGGTTGTTCTTGAGCGCGTCGTATGCGGCGTCGTTTGAGATGTTAAAGTGGAGCCTAACATCTCTCCGCAGCTGGCCATTAGCCATGCGAACCATCTTGTCCTCCGTCTTCTGGCGTTTCGAGGGCCGATCAGGCTGGATATCCTCAAGCAAAAGACGAGTGTCACTGCGTGGAAGTCTGACGCGCTTTGCGCCTGCTCTCGCCGTTTCCAAGAAGTCATCGATGCCCTTCGCATCATAAGCTGTGATGTCTGGTAGTCCTGGCTTGTACTTGAGCTTCTTGGTCTTGGTTTCAGTGCCATCAAGATATGTCCTTGCCCATTCGTCATCCATCGTCACGTCCTCATCGGCTACGGCAACTTTATCAACTGTCGCCTTCGAGAGTTCTGACGAATGGAGGGGTGTCTCCCAGTCATCACATAGAGTCGCGATTTCGTCCAGCGTAAAGCCGCCAACGAGCTGATCATGATCCGAATCATCGGACAAGCCGTCATCGAACTCCAGGGCGGGAGCACGTAGAGGATGGCCCCAGTCCTCAGTATCTGTCTGGTTTTGAGCTCTCTGTTGATTCGCCGCGAGTGTAGAGTCGGAAATCCTGAAAAGCTTGGAGGTGTCTGCGTCCAGCTCGAGCTCCAGCTTGGTCGGCACGAACTCTGGTGGGTCGCGGTCCTTGTTTGGCGGTTCCTTGTACATGTATTCGGCCGGCCATTGCGGGAACAGGGTGTGCATGTAGAGTATCTTGCCCTGCGAGAAGTCGGGAAACTTGTGCTGAAGCAACTCTTCCTCTGTTTGAGGTGGAGCCTGCATGGCCGGATCCTCCTTGTTGGTTTGAGTGATCCAGTCTCCGATCGCGTTGTCGTCGGAGGCATATTGCGGGAAGTTGAGTTTTATTCTCTCCATCCAGCTCAGCCTGTTGAATTCCTCATCCGTAAGCTCCTTCTCTTGGGCAGTCTTCTCTGGGAAGGCCAGCGCCTCCTCCTCCTGTTGTCGCTGTGCTTCAGTGTCGAGTAAAGTATCCGGCTTACTGAATATGTCTTTGTCGACGATAGCAGGCGCAATATCGCGTTGTGGTGAGGAGGGGAACGGGTCATTGTCGGCATCATCATCGCCAAATAGGTCGTCGAGTCTTTCCTCGTGACTTGTGCCCTCGTCCTCAGTGAGGCCGGGCGCATGTGACGGATCCGTGTCGCCGTTAGCGGGTCTGCCGTCGTCGTCATCACCGCCGGGAAGTTCTTCGTCACTCAGATCGATGTCCTCGAAATCTTCGGCATCATCAGCCTTGCCTGTCTGGTCGATCTCTTTGTCGCCGAACTGATCGAGCCCCTCGGGCATGCGCATGCCATTCTCGGCAGCAAACATGTTCTGAATATCATCATCGTCCTGATCGGCCTGGGCGCCCCAGTCGATGCCGTCCAGACCGTTGTCCACCTCGCCGTCGGATTCGTGCTTAACGTGATTCAGGCCGTTGGTTGCGTCGGCACCCTCGAGCCCACCGAAGCCGTTGGCCAGGGCATCGTCGCTTGTATCCGCCATGATGCGCGAGGCCTTTTCCGAAACCAATACAGCGGCCGTACTAGGAAGGAGAGGCAGTCATCCGGAGCAGCGGACGCCTCGAGTACGGCGTCGCGAACCGGAGGCTGCACGCGCGTGCAGTGTCGGATCGTCAAGCCGACGGGCGTGCTATCATATCCGGTCACGTCGGTAGGTGGTTGCCTGCGATGTGTAGGTGGCGGCGTGGCAGTGTCGTGCTTGTCGGTGGTTGCGCGAGTCGGCAGTGTCGTGACGGAGGAGTGAAATGAGCGTGGTCGCAAGCGGTGGTTTGGCAGACACGTCGAGTGAATGTGGAGGCCGGCACGTCCAGATGAACAAGAGGAGTGGCCCCACAGTTGTCGCATGCCAAGCACAAATGCTCGATGTGGGGCATCCCAGCTCGCCCAGGACTCCATCGAGAATGGATAGAAGCTCGTGGTACAACATGCTTTGAGAATGGGTGAACCACAACCACCACTTTGAGAACAAATGATGCCTGTTTGTATTCATTCTGCAAAGTCCAACCGCACCAGGTGCTGCTTTGGGTTGGGCAGTCCATTGAGCTGGAGTAAACACTCTCGGCAATGTCATTTAGGCATTCAGTGCCCGCCACGAACGCCATTATCCCAACATTCTCAGCACGAGGATACCGAGGAGTCTAAGAGGGCTGACCACCCCGCAGGTCCATATCACCATCAAACATCAATTCTTGATGAATCATGTATTGTGTATCACTTGCTCTAAACAGCACCGTTCTTGAATTAGGTCCAGTTTTACCGCATTCTCTTTGCAAAACTCCGTACACCAAGACCGATCTGGCTCGTCCGATCCAGAGCCGCTGGCCAAGCTTCCTTCAGTCTTCTCCACCTCGTCTCATGGAGCTGCTCTACTTGCAGCGCTTGTCGACAATGCCCACGCCATTCTCCTCGTATTCCTTCTTCGAGATCCACATCTGGTGGAATGTGCCGAGACTCGCAAGGATGCTTCCTCCGATCCAGGCGCCGAAGCGGCGCTCCGCCGTAAGTCCCGCGGCGTTGAGTCTGATCTTCAGGCCAGGATACATGGCCATAAGCTCGTTGTTCAGACGATCGTTGAAGCCGTTAACAAGAGTCGCACCACCCGTGACAACGACGTTGCCCAGCAAGTTGGGCCTCAGATCAACGTCGATCGCGTTCAGTGCCGCGCGGATCATCTCGGGCAGTGTTTGAGCCTTGGTAATGGGTTCCGAAGAGCCGTCCAGAGGCGCATAAGCAGCTGTCTCGTCCCACATGCCCTCGGACACACGGAAGCGCTGCTCGCGCCACATCTGGTTGGCGCCGTTGGGCATCTCGAAGACGCGGCCGGGTTGTGACTTGGCAATGTCCTCGTTGCCAGGGCTGAGATAGCGGCCAGGTCCGCGCCAGGTCTCGACCACGGACTCCTTGAACTCGGTGACCAGGCGCTCTTCCTCGTAGGCGCGGTATGATGGGCTGATCTCAAAGGGGAATTTCCGCAACCGGGCATTCGCAGGTTGGCCGGCATCGACGGGCGTCTTGTTCTCGACCATGAAGGTAGGCACCACATCAATTTTGGGCTCGTTCTTCTCCCACATGCTGCGAACTTGGCCGGACAACCAGAGACCACCTATGGGTGATCTTTGGATGGATCTCTTGAGGATCATGCCGTCGTGCACAGCAGTGATACTTGTGTTGGCCGCGCCGATATCAATGACAAGGGCAGACGCCTTGCCCGCCGCAAACGCCGCACATACTGGCGTCCGCGCCAGCCAGAACGCAGGGGTACCCCAAGACTCCATTGCAATCTCAATTGCCTTCTCGCGCGCCTTACCGGCGTTCCATGGCGCTTCGGTGATCAGCAAAGGGTTCTCGGCCAGAGGCTTCTCAGCGTTATCGACAGTATCTTCCATCGCTACGTCGCCTTCTCCGTCGGCGGGCTGGCTGCCGTTCGTGGTCTTGCTCTTCAGTAGATATGCCTCCCTGTCGGGCTGGAGTCGGTTGATGAGCATGTGCTCCCACATCTTTGTCGCCGCATCCCAGTCTTCGACCACGCTATCGGCCCGGCTCATGTAGTTGTGTACTTCGAAGTCTGCGCGCGGGATGAGAACCTCGTCGCCGAATGTATCGCGGTACGTTATTGTGGAGTCCTCGGTCTTGCCTGTTCTGATGCGCCCATAGAATGACGGCAGAACAGACTTGGGAACATCCTCGCCTGCGAAGCCGGCGCGGGTGGTACTGTAGCCAGGATCAAGGACGAGAGCGGAGACTTCATCTGCACGTGGAACAATCGCGTCAGTATGAGCAAGCCGAGGTGCGTCCTCTCAAATGGTTCGCCAGTCGAATCGTCTGTTGAACAGAGACAGGGCGTGTTTCTTACCGCCACCGTAAACGTCCATCGGCTGCTGCGTGTTTGGCAACGGTTGCTGAGAGGATGCCATCGTGGGCGTTGTGCGCAGCGCGGCTACGTCGTTCTAACACAGTAGATCCGGTTCAATCGACGCGTGTGGTTTTGTGTGGCCTTGTCGGGTCGCACTCGTCGGCGCGCGCTGGTTGCTGCTGAGGTTTTGCGAGTTGTCGCGTTGCGATGATGCGGAGGGAGAGACACCTCGTTCTCCACCAGCGAGCTTCAAGTGAACCTGGAGGCTGGGTGGTGCATCTGAGGCTTGGCAGGTACTATCGATAACACCCTTGCGATCTACAGCCCACCTCACCAGCAGTGCGATCCCTGGCTTCCAAGGTCGTCCAACTTCGCAATCTTGCGTTACACGTCTCTCAACAGACCCCATCGGACTGGCGATCCGAATGTCTCGAAAAGAGGGCTGATCCCTACAGACTGGTCCGACAGTGCGGTGAAGCAGGGTTCCTCGATGCACCAGGCAGCCACCCACCATCATGGCGCCTCCAATCACCATCCTCTCCGACGACGACCCCGACGTCCTGTCCGACATACGCTCGTCCTCGTCCGCAGGCTCCTCCTCCGACGAAGATGACGGGGACATGCCGAGACCGCTGCCCCTGCCGCACCAGAACTACTTCGCGCCGCCGTTCTATGGACGGCCACCGACACCACTCCCGCCCTCGCCGTCCTTGACCTCCCTACTGCGCCCTTCGCGGCCGAACACGCCCGAGGCCAGCGACGACGAGATCGAGCCCGTGCCCCGCGCGACGCCTCAGGTGCCGACGTACGAGTACTACGGCTTCGTGCTATATCTGTTCAGCTCGCTCGTCTTCCTCATGTACCTCCTCTGGTCATACCTGCCGTCCCCCTTCCTCCATGCGCTGGGAATATACTACTACCCGAACCGCTGGTGGTCCCTCGCCATCCCGAGCTTCCTCGTCATGTTCATCGTGTACATATACGTCGCGCTCGCTGCGTACAACACCGAGATCCTCACGCTTCCGATGAGCAGCATCGAGACTGTTGTCGATGAGGCGTCTAAGATCGCCGTCATCGACTCCAAAGGTAGGCTGCGGCCCGGAGGTGCCACGGCGCAGACTGAGTGGAAGCCGATCCCCGAGGAAAAGGCGCGGAACATGCAGTGGGCAGCGATCTGGAGCGAGGGCACCGATGCTGTCATGGACGTGCCGCTGGCGGGCGTCTGCGAGGTGCTGTACGACAATGTGTCTGATGATGACGACCTCCCTGGCGACATCGAGTCATGATATAATACTGGACCAGATCATGTTCTTACGATAATCATGAGTTTATGAATAGAAATCTCTTCTTTCAGATGCACGATCATCTTGCCGCGGCAAGGTCCTCTTCCTCTACTCGATTTCACAAGCCGAACCCGTAGCTCTTCACCCGGCTAAAGAAGAACGCCTTATCGTTCTTTAGCCCGAATTGCGCCCAGTCGTCAGTCAGGATGTTGTAGCTCCAGTACCCCTTCCACTGCAGCTTGTTGTTGCCGATGGCCTTCTTGCCCGCGCCCTTGACCGACAGTTCCATGCGATACATGTACTTCTTGCCGACGCCTTCCGTCTCGACGAAGAGCTCGCCCTCCCCTGAGCCGGCGCCGCCGTCCTCCGGATAGTTGTCGGTGTCGTTGTCCAAGGCCGAGGACAACCTCCAGCGGCCCTTGAGGGCGTGGCTCATGAACGCGCTGGGCAGATGCGCGCCGTGGCTCTTGTCCGCGTGCTGGTGCAGGTTCTCCTTGGTGATGTGGTGCACGACGGTGCTGGGTTCGTCCGTTGTGAGCAGCGAGATGGCGGTCCCGTCGCGGAAGAGCCGCAGGTAGCGGTAGTACGTGACAATGTGCACGGGGCTGTTCCACGTGATGTGGTGACCAGAAGCCTGGCCTGCGCGGATGTAGTTCACGGTGCTGATGTAGCAGCCATTGAACCGCACGCGTGGCCGCCGGCGGAACATGCGCTGCCACGAGCCGCCGTACATGCTGTGCACGAGAGCCCTGGTGGTGGCGTAGCTCGCGGCCGCACGGCGCTGGGCGAGCTGCTCGATGGTCCAGACCGAATTGTCGGCGTCCAGCTCGCCGCCCTCTATGTCTGCAGAAGATGACGTCTCGGAAAGCTCCCCAGCGCCCTGGGAGGCGAGGACTTGGAGCGGTAGATCCTGCCAGCGGTGGTCCTGCTGCCAGTGGTAGTGCATTCCACCGAACCCGAATTCGCTGCCCAAGCAGACCCGGCGCCATATCTGGTCCTCCGTGGCGACCAGGTATGCGAATCTCTTGCAGACACGCGAGAGGCGGACAAAGTCTCCAACGTCGGTGATGGCGACGTCCCGCAGGATGTGCACGAGAATCTCACTAGGCAGGTCGGCAATGGGACAGGGAGGTGGCGCGACGCCCTGGATCTCAGGCGGTGCGGGCTCCAGGCTGACGTTGGCGAAGCTAGCGATGAGCTCGGATAGGGTCAGAGCTGGTCCATCTAGGGAATGGTGGGCGGTATTCGGGACCGTAGTCGGGGCATTTGACGGATTGATATTCTCCTGCGGCGTCGTTTGGGCACTCGTCGATGTGGCAGTGGCGGCTTTGGTGGTGGACGCCGCTGGCTTCGAGGAAGTGGCCGCTGCAGCTAGTGGTGCTGACGGCTTCATCTTCCAGGCCGCGGCGAAATGCTTCTGCTTGTAAGCATGGTCGACATGGCTATCCATCCGGAAGGCCTTGCGATAAAGGTGCAGGCTGTCTCCGAGATTGCCAGCCGTCTCCTTGTCGACAGCCTGCTCGTAGAATTCGAGCGCCGTCTCGGGCTCTTTGCCCTTACCCACGGCCGCGACGTCATCGCTGGGTGCTCTTTTCGATGGGGCGGGTTCGTCAAAGGACAAGCTCTGAACATAATCGTCCCCATCTTCCAGGTGCCCGAGTGTCCGGGAGGGCGTCTTGCGGTGGCCTGCTGTCGTCTTGTGTAGCGATGCCGCATGGGCCACCGGTGTTGCCGCAACGGGGCCCGGCCCGGTCGGAGGTTGCTGTGTCCTACCAGGTTGGTCTGCCGGCTGTCTGGTCCGGGCCGATACTTCAGCTCGCCACTGCTGGCGGAAAGACTCGAGCTCCGACTGTATTTCTTTGTCCTGAGAGGCCATGTTTCGCTCCTGTATGCCTACCTGTGGCGAAAGACCAGTAATGTAATTGGTAAAGCTGTGTTGCAAGCCAAGACGGTGGCATTGATTGCAACTAGGTCGCGTCCGGTATCGTGAGTTCTAGAAGTGTGCAAAAGCTCGATGCGGTGTGGTGAATCAGAAGAAAGTATGTAGACTATTACTGCATGTCTAAAGGATATGGAGAGTTGATGTCGTCTAATAATGTGCTAGGGTGGTTAAGGTGCAAGGATGGCACATGGTTTGGTGGAGAGACTGGAAGACGGCGAACAGAGTCACTCGGCAAGGTTATGTCAGCAACTGAGGTCCAGATCTTGAGGTCACCAACCGCCTCTCGTCCGGGGAGCCCGATTCGGACACAGTCTTGTCTAACTGCCCCACAGCGACAATCACATTCAAGCATCACAGCCGCTCAGAAGACGTGCAGTTTAGATGAGCGAAACCGCACCAGCTGGCCACATACTTCTCACCGTGGGGGATATGTCCAGTATCGTCGCATAGGCCCGACATAATATTGGGCCACTCACAACCTGCCCAGGTGGACTGCAGGCTCCAGGGCGTGGCAAGAGAGCAGGGCCCTCGGCTGGACACGGATGTGATGTGGAGAACAACCCTGGAAGACCTGGATGGCCGCTAGAGCTAGTCAATCGAGCTCTGGTGAGCAACAGCTGCTGACATCACACGTTGATGATGGGATTCTAAGGATGATAGCACTGGCGGCGCCTTATCTTGTCGAGGATTTCCGCCGAGCATGAATGTCAGTTGCCCGTCCCATTGTGCTGTGCCGGTCGCAAGTGCATGATTGGCTAGTGGTGTTACACTGCATCAAAGTCCCGGAAGCTGTCTACCGATCCGCCCGCGTGGCGGCGAAACTTCTCGATGAGAATTGGAGAAGCGAGCGCGGCTTGGCCCATGGTTGTGCATATCGAGTCGGCTTGGCCACGCCCACGCTCGCCTCAATATGCCAAGGTATTCTGCGTAGTACAGACTCCTTCTCCCACACCAGACAGTCTTGTCAGTCTCTCAACATGGTGCATCAAGCATTCAGTCTGTATTCCCCATCTTCCAGGCGATGACTAAAGAGTGACGGCTAGAGCAGGGTTTGGGGCAGCAGACCAGCTCCCGCAGCGGACCCAGAAAAATTTCCCGCCAGGCAGGAAATCGGAGCACCCCGGCCAGTGCCTTTAAGTCCCTCCGCCCCATCAAGCACTTGCCCTGCTTCATGACGCGAACAACCACCACCGCACCTTCTCACCAGCTGCGTCAACTCTACCCCTCGGCCAGCGCCAACCCCGCTGGCGCTCGGCTCTCGCAACCACGATCGAACTCGACACACGATCCATCTTGTCGACCACGACAGATTCGACTGCTCCGCTTGACTTGCGGCGGCGTCGGCTTCGACGCCTCGCCACTCCGCGATCGGCAAGCCCGGGCAGTCGCTGGGTTGTCGCTCTCGAACAGCTACTGATCTCCCCTCGACGGGGCTTGCCCCGTCTTCAGCCAGCACAAAATGGCCAACGCCGCAATCAACCCTCAAGATCACGACAGAATACCAATCAGCATGGCGGTGAACGGCAGCGGCCGTGGCGAAGAGGATGGGCCTAGCGACATATCAGCCGGGCAGAAAATGCTTTCGGCGATTTCGGGCAGTCTTCTCACATCACTTCTTGGTGAGTTCTTACCCAACACATCCTGCCTATCTCGTCCCATTGAGTGTTATATATGCTGACGGGGCTGGCATGTTGAATAGTGACACCTCTTGATGTCGTCCGTGTACGACTTCAATCTCAAGTGGCTCCTTCTCAGCAGCTCGTCGACTTCCAAAAGCTTGCAGTCTCTTCTCCAAACGCATTCCGCCCATCTAATGTCGGTGTCACCGCTTGCTGTCGCGAAGTCTTCTTCATCAACAATAACGCCGAAGTCTGTGTTGCCGAGTCGATCGGCAGCATCTCCGCTGGGGATTGCGCGGTGGAGCAAGTACAGAAGAGAACATTCACATCGACATTTGACGGGATGCGGAAAATTGCACGCAACGAAGGGCTCTCTACGCTATGGCGTGGACTGTCACCCACCTTGGTCATGGCTATACCTGCCAACATCATCTACTTCACCGGCTACGACTGGCTCAGGTATAACCCGACAAGTCCCATTGCCCGAGCTACGAACGGCGATATGACGCCCTTGATCGCTGGCGGTTTCGCGCGAATGCTGGCCGCCACGGCTGTGAGCCCCATCGAGCTCTTTAGAACCCGCATGCAAGCCTCGACAGGTTCAAGCGCGGCGGGCCATCTTGCGAATACTGTCAAGGGTGTGCGGGAAATGGTCGCCGACCACGGATATCGTTCTCTCTGGCGCGGGCTCACTCTGACTCTCTGGCGTGATGTGCCCTTCTCAGCCATGTACTGGTGGGGTTATGAGGCGATCAGAGGTCAGCTTACCGACCTCCGCGAGGAGAGAAGAGGCCGTTCGTTGGATCGTGGGGGCGGTGACAGGCAGATGACTCGTTCGCGAACACAAAGTCGGGAGAATCATTCTGCGACATTCACCGACAGCTTCACGGCTGGCGCCTTGTCCGGAGCTTTTGCATCAGTTGTCACTACGCCGTTCGATGTTGGCAAGACCCGTACGCAGACCTTCCAGGACGCAGCCAAGAAGTCTGCAGGGTCTGAGGAGGCGATAATCCCAGAGGCGCGCTCCATGGTCCGATTACTTCGGCACATCTATGCCACCGAGGGCATAGCTGGGCTATGGAAAGGATGGATTCCTCGCACGCTGAAGGTGGCTCCAGCATGTGCAATCATGATCAGCAGCTACGAAGTTGGCAAGAGAGTCTTCAGGAGCATGAATGAAAGACAGCATCAGCTTTCACTAGAGGACTCGAACGAAAAGTCTTGAAGCGAACACGCATTCATCATATCAGTCATTTCCAGCATTGCGCATCCGTTGGCGTTACGTCTTTACGAACCACTATATTATCTTCGACAATCTCACACTTCTCTACGATACCTATGACACGGGGAGGAAATGAAGCAGAAGCCCAGCCGAGCAGCAGCGGCTATATCTTGTATTATTACGAACTGCGTGTCTTGCTGGTCTGTTGGAAGACTGGCTCGATCTTGCACTTTTCAGTCAGTGCCTTTGTAACAGCGATGTTCAAGTATTTGTGTGTTACAAGACAATAGAAATAGCGTACTAAACCATCACACAACCTATGCACTTCGAAATGCGAAATCAATTTCGCACGTCTCACGCTGGTGAAGTCGCCTTGCTATTTATCCCCAGACAAGAAAACATCACCAGCTCTCCTATCCGCAGCAGGGTGCCACGGTGCCTGGGGAGAGGCCATGTTGCCTGCAGCTGGCTCTCCGCGATGCTTACCTGACCCTCCATACCCCAAGTCCTGCCCTGGTGGCTTGTGGACAGACCCTTGTGCCGCTGTGGAGAAAGCCTTGGAGCTGAATGCCGCTGCCCCACAAGGCAGAGTTTCAGCGGAAGCGGGCGCAGCTCCAAGGACGCGTCGCGCACCAGGGGACCTTGTATCGCGTTTTAATTGCTTTTTGGAGCTAGCGAAGGAGCTGAAGCACTTGATGGCATCACCACCTTCGTGAACTTTTCGGAACAGCCACAACTGCACTTTGCACACACTTCATACAGACGAACATCCCTTGATCCATACCCGACCGAACGGTACAGATAAATCAACTTTTACTGACGTCGTTGGTTACAACCTCGGACTGTGAAATTTCACAACTCTTCACCACGCACGATTGCTTCGTTTCTTCGTCGAGAGGCTACCCGAGCCTCGGCCGTCCCGCACCGAACAAGCCTTCTCCCATTTAGGAGCCCGAAACTCGGTTCCCTGGACTGTTCCCGGCCGCGAACGTCTTTATATTCAGTTCCACCAGAAATAGCAGCAAAGATGTCCACACTCAAGCGGAAGAACGACGCCCTGGCCGGCAACAACGATGCCAAGAAGCCCAAGGTCAACGCGAGCATCACATCCTTCTTCGGTGCGCCCAAGACCACTGCCTCGTCGTCGACGTCAGGCAAGCCTGCAGTCCCGGAGCCCACCGTAAAGTTCGACAAGGAGAAGTGGGTTGCGGGCCTCACACCAGAGCAGAAGAAGTTTCTCCGGCTCGAGATCGACACGTTAGATCCCAGCTGGCTGGCCCTGCTCAAAGACGAGATCACATCAAAGGAGTTCCTTGAGCTCAAGAAGTTCCTCGAGCGGGAGACCATGGCAGGCAAGAAGATTTTCCCGCCGAGGGAGGACGTGTACTCATGGTAGGTTCTGGATGGCATGGGATTCACGCAATGATCTCCCACAAGTTGCTCACATGTCCACTCTCGTTAGGTCTCGCCACACCCCGTTCCACTCAGTCAAGTGCGTGATTCTCGGTCAGGATCCCTACCACAACGTCAACCAGGCCCACGGCCTCGCCTTCAGCGTGCGCCCGCCGACTCCAGCCCCTCCGTCCCTGCGGAACATGTACATTGCGCTGAAGAACGACTACCCGACCTTCACCGCGCCGCCGAACAAGGGCGGGCTGCTGACCCCCTGGGCGGAGCGCGGCGTGCTCATGCTCAACACGTGCCTGACGGTGCGCGCGCACGAGGCCAACTCGCATGCGAACCGCGGCTGGGAGAAGTTCACGCAGCGCGTCATCGACCTGGTCGCCCAGAAGCGCACCCGGGGCGTGGTGTTTATGGCCTGGGGCACGCCCGCGGGCAAGCGCGTGGTCAAGGTCGACAGCGGCAGGCACCTGGTGCTCAAGAGCGTGCACCCGAGCCCGCTGAGCGCGTCCAGGGGCTTCTTTGACTGCGGGCACTTCCGCAAGTGTAACGAGTGGCTGGTCTCGAGGTATGGCGCCGACGGCGAGATTGACTGGGACCTCGACCCAGCGAAGGCGAAGAAGGCCGCGGAGGAGAAGGGAGATGCCTCAGAGGCGGACAAGGAAAATGGCAACGGCACGCCGGTGCCTGTTATTGCCGTGGGCGAGGTCGATGCTGATGGCAAGGACGTGGAGAAAAGCAATATTCTGCAGAAGGAGGGTGAGGAGGGCTCGGCGCAGAAGTAGCGGCGAACTCGAATGCGCTCGGCTGCTAGCCGACAAGAGTTTGCTGGCCGAGCCATGACGATATGGCTTTCATGGGTCTGGAAGCCCTGAAGGGTTGAGCTGCGTACCTTCCGTCCAGTTCTGTACGTATGAGCATGACCTGTGGACAATATTCAGGCGTTCGGGTCGACTGTGGATATCGCGAGAGTCGCCTGGTTTGGTATTTATGGGAAAACAAGAATATCTGGCAACCCTGCATGTCTTGCAAGCATGGCAAGATGAGTGCGCTACAATTGCGGTCGGGCTGTAATGAAGCTGGTGTACAAACTGACCATGAAGGTCCGCCAGAGCAAGCTTGCGCTTGAAAGCATCTGACCTTCTGCTTCACGTCCAGATTTGCCTGGCTGCAGTGATGCATTCCACTAACCACAACCAGATTCTGTATGCTGCCCTGATGGCAACAAGCAATTCACTCGAAGTGTCAAAGCATGGGCCGTCGCCTTTCAAGGAGCACAGACTTATCACGGACCAGCTCATGATGTCGCTAGCACGACATCGGTGCCCTGAGAGCACGGGCAGATGATGCGGTTGGATTGGACCCTTGCGCCGTGGTGTAGACTGTACGGCAGCGTGCCCGCGAGATGCAGATCCGCGCGGCGGTGGTGCCCCCAAGTCCTGGTGCCGAACCTTCTTGTCAGCTCCCGCCTAAGGCTCAACCGGATGTCCAGAAGCAGTCTAGTCAGGAACGAGACCACACTCTGGAGGATGGTGAATCAACTAAGACACGCTGCCGTCCTCGCAAGCAGACAATCTCCGCCCCCGTGCATGCCGATTTCTTCAAGCGCGTGCAGCAACCGGAGGGGAGGAGGGGGGAAGGTCTCGCGGTACAAAGTCGCCGGTGGTAAGACATGGAATTGCCCGCGAGACAATGCTGCGGGAGGCGAGGAATTCTGGTTATATTAATTGCTCTGCTGAACGGAGCACAAGGTTGTCATTCCAGGGTTAGAGGTTGAGAGGAGGCCGCGTGTACGGAGGACGATGTGCTCGACGAGTACCGAGCGCCAAGTAGACAAGACGGGACTCCATCTTTGCTGCTGCACGAGGATTTCGGGAGATGAAACGTCCAGTTGTCTTCGTGCTCGCTCGGGAGGTGACCTAGCAGGAGCGGCGACGGCGAGCGTTCCGTCGATCGGAAAGAGCGACGTGAGCACGCACGCGGACACGGGTGAGACACATGGCACGATGGAGGAAATGAGCTCGCGAGCTTTAGCTGCCGCGGGCTGATACTGGACATGCCTTGGGCTTACGACATTGAATAACTCGCAGGAGAGTCCTCGCGCACGACGTCGGTTGACCCGTCGTGGGCCGCCCGAATCATGACAATGGCCACGGCGGTCATGCGATGACTTTCTTACTGTTCCTGGTCGATCAAGCGGGAAGCCTGTCATTGCGATCATCACTTGCTCCCCAGCCCCGGTGGGAAGCCACTTGGGTGACATTGGACGCGGGCGAGCCGGGGACCTGACAAGTTGACAGGCGCGGCCGCGATTGGACGAGGAGCCCGGCAGAGAAAAAGAATGTGCATGGAATGGCCCCTTAACTTTTTTCAAGGGCGGACCCCTGACGAATGTCGACGGTTGTCCAGCTCCATCGACGTGAGACGGGCCACGCACAGGGGGTGGTTCTTCCTGGATCTCGAAATGCCCTCATCCAGAAGACGAAGGGCATGTCTTTTTTGTCGACTGCGTGACCTGACACTTTCAACAGAGCAGGCTCTCTATCTGGCCTGCGATGATCCAGACTAGTCCCTGAGCTAATGTTAGCGACAACCCACGCAGGTTCGCTCAGCTGTCGCGCTAGGTTTAGAAATATAAGCCACCCATCAGGATGAACCTGGTCCCTGGTCATCCAGGCCCGCTGCTCTTTCCGCGCCGCTCGGGTGCCGTCAACCTCGAACAGTCGAGACAGCCCTGTGCCCATGGCTCCATCCATGCAATTTAAACCGTTGTCCGCAGCCGTCCGTCATCGCCAGCCTGAGGCCTGTCCTGTCTCTTTTTCGGGCCTCCGGTTGAGCCCGTTCCTGACGACTCGAGACTCGAGACTCGAGACTCGGGTGCGACCGTCTCACAAACCATTGTCCAATCCTGCCAAAGTCTCCTCTCTGTCGTCGTTCCGGGAGCGGCCTGCACGACACCACGCACAATTGCCTGCCCTTTCTGCCGCGCCGTACCTGCATCGCGGCCACCCTCGCTTCTGCAGGCCCTGGTCTGCGACTCTCACCACGTTCCTTTTCTTTTTCCTTTTTTTCTTTGGTCTGGTCCTTCGTGCCCCGGCCGTTCTTCACCGTTCCATGCTCTCCCATTGCCACCACTGCTCGCATAACTCGACAATCCCGCACAGCCGCGCCGTCCCACCAGTCGTCGCTGTCCACGCACACACACCCGCGACGAGGGCCCCTGCTGCTCGCTGGACCAGAGCCCGCCAGCGCATGATTGATTGGCAGTCACACTCCGTCATCCTTGGTACCCAACCCTATCCACCCGCTGGCTGGCTCGGGGCTAGCCAGCTAGCCACGCCTTAGGCAAACGCCCGCTTCCCCCCACACCCAGTCCTCCACTCAGTCCCTCCCAAGCTCAACTCCAAGAAAACGCCCGGCCCGCCGCTCTCTTCCTCGACTCAGGCCCTCTCCACACAAACACGTCCCCCTCTCCGCCGTCGCGTCACCCGTCTCGCCGCTTCCAGGCCTTGCAAAGAACAAGCTCTCTGCATATGGTCCAACTTGTCGAACGACACTCGCCCCTATCACCTCCCACAGCCAAATAAACATCTTTCGTCGTCAAACACACCAAGGGGGGAAAAGCGGCCCACCATGCCCAGTCTCTTCTCCAAAATCAGGGGCAAGGACGGTCAGGGCAAGACAAAGTCAAAGAAGGGCAATGCCGACGACTCGACACTGCAGCTGTCCGCCCGGCCACGATGGGCCGACGCATACACCCGCACATCAGTCGAGCCTGAGGAAATGCAAGATCTCGTCCGGCGCTGCACAGCTGAACTGAAAGCCAGGGGTCAGTACTTCTCTCTTACACGACGATGGGATACAATGCTCGACATGCACCACTGCCTCTGCTATGTGCTCTGCTGACAATAGCTTCGCGACCTCTCCAGCCCTCGATCATCCATTCCTCCTTCTGCCTTTCAGGCCAACATCAGATCCGAGCGCCGTGCGGACATTTATACGCCACTTCTTCAATGGCGACCAGAACTTACAGGGCGAGGCCCTGGCACAAGAGATGCGCATGATAGAACCAATGGTAACAAATAAAACTCTCCTCGCTCCTGCTGTTGTGAACCACAGCTCTAACCATACGGCAGGTGATATCCGGTGTGTTAAAATGGTGCTGGAGCAGACTGCAAGGCGGTATCGTGGGCTGGGATGCCTATGAATTGTTCAAGGTCGGAGAATCTGGTAAGTTGACCGACCATCATGGCGATCTGGCCGCTGTCTTTCGACAATCTTGAACTAACCTGTTCGCAGACTCGAATATGGCCCGCGACTCGTTTTCTACATTCATCCCGCTAAGCGTCGAGAACCAGTCACGCTCGCAGATCATCTTCGACTACTTCGAGCTTCTTGCTGCCATAGCTGCGCATGGCAAGATGAACGGTTTCGGTGGCCGCAAGTTGTCACGAATGGCGGCCTGGTGGGCCTTCGAGCACAAAGACCTGGGGACCGGTTTCGAGGGCGGCTACAAGTCGTGGTTGAGGTATGATATCTGAGCATGAGCTCTTTTATCGGAGGTCTTGCTAACACATTGTACAGCGCTGCCGATGCGACAAGCCATCTCTTCTTTGCGTATCTGAGGTCTCTATCACCTTCACAAGCCCGAGCCGGGATAACCATGCTGCCCATGTCGCTGCAAAAGCTCCTGCAGGAAACAGAATACCCGCCACAAGTACCGTCCCTGATGCAGTCTTCGACCCACCGCGTGGTCATGATCGTCGAGACCGTCTCACCTACACCATTCTCGCTGCTCCGCCGTGCCAACCACTTTCAATACCGCGAGGACCAGCGCGCGCTGCGAGAATACTCGGAATATGAAGACCCGGTGGAGGCGCTCACCGAAGAGTGCCAGAGAGTCCTCAAAGCTATCTCTTTGGCCAATCAATCTCAGGTGTCCAGCTCGAAACACTCCACAGGCCTTAGAGACGCCTCGTGGTCACGATTCGAGGACATTGGATTCTCGGGTACTGGAGAGGAAGAGGACGAGGAAGACGCCACCACGAACAACAGGGCAAGAGAATTCGCACGTGGTGGCCTCAGGACCACTCCGGCCTCTGGGGGGATGGGTCTGGACAGACCGACCACTCCTTCGTGGGCCGACTTCTTGTCCTCGGGCTTCGTAGACGATGGTAACAACGGGGCGCGCAACTTCCTGCTACCGCCCGACAAGGTCCTTCCGCCAATCGACACGAACAACAGACAGCGAAGCTCACAGTCACATCGGCCTCGCCTGGAGAGTGACCGCAATCTTGAACCTGGCGAGCTGGCCAGCATTACGCCGGTTGACCTCGACGATGCGTTCTGGTGGGTCTGGATGAGTAGTCTGGCACCCGAGGAGACCGCTGAGCGCAAATCCGCCTTTGGGCGCTGCGCTGTGATCGAGACAGTTATACGCTCGGGTCGCTGGCTCGTGATCGAAGAGGTCATCAAGGGTGCAGCTGCGGAGCCGAACGAGGGTGCCTACATCGCTGAGAAGAAGGGCTTCTTCAGCTGGACTAGGCGAAGCAAGACCGTCTCACGCAAGAACAAAACCCTAACAAAGGGAGATGCCGCCAAGGGCGACTCTACGATGGGCACAAGTGCGAGCAAGGCCAGCATCGGTCCTGACCAGCAAGCGAAGATCCAAGCTGCGGCTCAAGAGCTTCATGCGAAGGAAATGCGTGAGCAACAGCTTGCGAGCACACTACCAGTCCGTAGAGGACGGACGGATGCTGAGCTCCTGGGCGACAAGACTAATAGTGTGATGACCCTTCAGCCTGCAGTCATGTCAGCCGCCTCGCCAGCCATGAAGTGGGCGAACAAGTATGACAAGGACGCGATCAGGGAGGCATACCTATCGAACATCAATCTCGGCAAGGGAGGCGAGTCTGACGGTTCGCACGCGACAAACGGCCATGCGACATACCAGGATGAGAGGCCGGTGGTGCCGGAGAAGCCACTTCCTTCACCCGTGCCATTCGTGCAAGAGGTTTCACGCGAACCTGAGCGAGGCAGGCAGCCCCTACAGAGCAGCGAGCCATCCCAGGCAGACTTGTATGCAAACGAGAAGGCCGGACAGACGGGACGGAACTCTCCACTTCCCCCTGTGCCTAAGGAGCACGAGGAGGCTATGGAAGCTCGCGAGACGATGCTGTCACCCGAGCCAGACTCTGCACTTGGCGGTAAAGGCCAGAAGAAGCTCCATAAGGAGGAGAAAAAGGCAGGCGCCGGCGGTGGTTTCAGGAAGCTGTTTGGACGGAAAAACCGCCAGTCGAAACTCCCCGAGAATGCTGCCGGGGATGTCAACACCATGTTCGCGCAAGATGAGGCTCAGAGAGCTGCTGCTGCCTCTCCAGCACCACCATTAGCTTCGCCAGCCACGCCGGCTCCGCAGCAGATCGTAGCGGCGAGGGCTGCGACACCCGAGCCTGTCGAGCACGCAAGGACACCTAGTCCCCCAGAGTCGATCATTGAGAACATGGAGCCCACATTCGAGCCGCAGATGGAGGACACCATCTCTCGCGTTGACACTGTCGATGCGGCGGAAGCCCAGGAGGAGTTTGCGCGGTTCGACCAAGGTCCGCTCGCCGATCAGCCAGCCTTCGCACCAGCCGACGACCTGACTGACGACGAAGACGATGCCACACCCCCACCGATCGCTCGACGATCTCCCGCGGTTCCCCAACGGTCTGAAGAAATCCTCGAGAACCCTGTCCCGCCTGCCATCGATCGCTGGGCGCAGATTAGAAAGAATGCCGCTGAACGTGCTGCTGCTCGCCAGCAGGAGGAGCCGGCTCGTGCGCCTACCCAGGCATACAGCAAGACGACGGATGATGGTGACGACGACACCAGTGGCGAAGAGAGTAAGTCATGATCATGGTGGCTGCTGCCAGGGCCGTTAGTTCATTTGCTGACCTATGATTCACAGCAATTGAATCGCGCGTTGCGCGCATCAAGGCCCGCGTCGCTGAGTTGACAGGCAACATGGAGGGCACCAATGCACCCGGCCAGGTCCCCTACAGACAGGCGCAGCAGGCGCCCCCTTTCCGCCGCTGAGGCAGGTCAAACGGGACATGGTCCACGTACGATGCGGCGGACCGGAGCCTGACTGGCATCCCTGATAATCTCTAATCTTTCTTCAAGAACTTTGGGCTGGGTTCCTGTCGCTCGAGTAGCACGATTCTGGTTCTTTGATTTATTCCCCTTTTTTTCCCTTTCTTGCTTTTGACATTTCGGACATGCAATGATACCATTTTATACCAGAGCAAAGCGTAAATGACTTGCTCAGCAAATCTGTAACAGGCGGAGTATGCCGCTGTGTCTCTCTAATCGAACGCTTCACTTGTCACGTCCACCTGCGCCTGTTCCGTGTAGTATCTCTATATGTGTGACGCGAGCGCGATGTCATATGTATAGATCGTGACCAAGTAGGAACCGCCACGCGACCTGGTGCTCACGTAACTGCTGGCCAAATTGCGGTGGACCATTGTAGTAGAGTAGACAAAAGCCAGTTTGTTAGCACAACGGGGTAGGGTGAAGCGGGTAGGCAGGCAGGCAGGCAGATATGCTGCAATACTGATGGAGCTATGTGTAGTATGGCAAGTAAGTGAGTGTATTTCCTCGCTGCCGGGATATTACTAAAACACCTCGAGGGCGTCATGATCAACGATCGGAAAACCGAGAACCGAGAGATCACGAACAAGAAGAGGAGGAGGAAGAAGAAGATGGGAAAGGAAACATGATTGTCGCTGTATTCGTCATCAGGTTGTGGTTTCGGCCTGTATCGTCTGTTGGTTGGGTGGCCTCCCTGAGGGTGAGAATCTGTGATGCTCGAAGTTGTTCCCAGTCGTCGCGCGCTTGTCCCGGCATACACAGGATGACCAATGCTAGTTCTCTTGCGCGACTGCCTTGTCCCCCCATTTGTCCATCCCAGGCTGTCCATACCCTTTGTTGATTTTACATATCTCACCATGGTCACAGAACTCCTGGGCAGGAACAGAGACAATTTCACGCAGCGCTGCTGCAGGTATTCCGCGGGGCGAGGCTGGGCGACACGGGAACTGCGGCGCGTCCGATCTCTGAGAGTATGCCGAACGAAAAGGTAGACAGCAGACGTGCAGGTGATGAGGCGTGTTGGCCGGAGCCGTGGCTGTGGCTGTCACCGCAGGGCGAAGCCCCAGGTGCTGTTGCTCATGCCGATGCCGTACTCCTGCGCGGCGAAGAGGCTCCTGCGGACTGGTTCTTGTATGTTAGCTTGATTGATTGATAAGTATATATGTGTATATTCAGCGAAAGACAGCCAGATAGAGAAAGGAATAATAAAACGGAACGCAGCCCGATGCGAGCTACAAGACCACATAGACAAAGCGCAGAGTAATGCGAAAAGCACAGCTGGGCGAACATGTATAGGCTACGCTAAGTATACAAGCAATTCATGTGGGTGTGGATCGCCAGTAGTTGAGGCTGTACTTGAGGGAACGGCCCAACTCACTTCCATGGGTGTTGGTCGGGCCCAGGTTGTCGGCGCTCTCCCACCACACGCGCAGGCACCAGCTGCTCACGAGCACGTCGAACGCCTCGCGCGCGAGGCTCGTCGTCGTCACGAGCCGGTGGCACTGCCGCAGCTGGGGGATCCCGCTCGTGTCCAGCTGCGGCAGCGTCTGCCCCTGCACGTGCGTGTCGGGCAGAACGCCACGCCAGGCCATGTCCTCGCGGGCAACGACCTGGCCGAACTCATTCAGCCACTCCCAGAAGAGGACGGGGACTTCCGCCTTGCCCTTGCCCTTGCCGAACAGGCCCCCGCCGCCACCACTGCTGCTGGCGGTGCCACTGCCGCCGTCGACAGGCTTGAGCCGGACCGTGAACATCGGCTTCGCAAGCCCCTTGCCCTTTTCCCCGAATGCAAAGTGCGGTGTGTCGTGCTCGGCCTTCCGCCGAGCGAGCGGCAACACGTCGTAGCCCTGCTCCGAGCCCTTGAGCGCGCTGAAGCCGGATCCGCGGATCTTGACCTGTTGCAGCCCGAAGCTGCCCAGGCTGCGTCGGCTGGTTGCCTGGCAGTAGAAGCGCGGGATGTTGCCGTCGTCCTCCCCCGCGCCCTCGACCCGGTGCTTGTAACCCTTGAGCGGCGAGGCGTGGAATTTGGCCGTCTGGTCGTCAAAGTGCCGCAGGTCGAAGATGTGTCTGCTGCGCTGGACGACGCGCGGGGCCGTACTGTTGCCGCCTGCGGAGCCGGTCTGACGGACAGAGTGGTCAAGCCGCTCAAAGTTCACGCTCCGGTCGCTGTGCGAGAGGCTCGAGATACCCCTGTTCATGGAGTACAGCGCAGGGCCGGCGGACGCTATGGGCGGCGCCGAAGGCGGCGGCTCTCGAGTCTCACCGGCGGGGTTCCCCGGGTCGCTGTAGATGAAGTGTCCACTGATGACGAGGCTCAAGGGCTCGATTGTCGGCGCGACGGCGCCTGCAACGTTGGAGTCCGCGCCGTATGCGGGCGGCAGGGAGGCGTCGTTGCCACCAGCGGCCGGGCTGTATCCCGGGGGCAGGTCGCTGTCGTCGTCCCCGAAGTCGCCGCCGGCAGTGGATCGGCTTGTGTATGCGTGGCTGTTGATGTCTGTCTTGGTGTCGTTGTTGATTTGATTGCCCATTGACGTCATGTCGTCCCCCGATCCGTGTGTATAAGACGGCAGGTCTCCTCCGCCTTGAGGGGCCTCGCCACGACCATTACCAGAGAACGGATTCTTGGTGCCGTCGCCGGCCTCTTCGGGGCGGCCCATGGTCAGTTGCTCACTGCTGCGTGGTTTGCAGTAAGAAATCTGAAGAGTTGCGGAGCAGAAAAAGGGTCGATTGATCAAGGTTCTTATAGTGGTTATGATTGAGGTAGCATTGGTGACGATGATGACCGATGAGCGACTAAGAGGCCATGCGGGGGGATGTCAGCTTGAGGTCCCGAGGTAGAACGATCAAGCGCACAAGTACTTGTGTGTGTGTGTGTGTGTGTGTGTGTGTGTAGAAGTACTCGCTGATCGTACTTTCCGTAATGAGCAATCGCGACTAATAGCAGATGGAGAAACCGTGACAAGCTGAAACCAGCCCCGGGGATTGATTGATGGTGGTCAACTAACCAAAATGTGGTGGGAAAGCGTCATCCTCAGCACTATACAATCCTGATGCAGACAGTTCAGGCGCTCAAAGGGCAAATATTTCCAATGTAGGCACGGGCTGCGCCCGCGCACAGCCCCGCCGCCGTCACTTTGTGCTGGGGAATGGTCCCCAGAGATGCAGGGAAGTCGGGTGCTTGGCATTCCACATGAGGAGCAACATGATCTTGTGAAAGACCGATGGTTCGCTCCGCGGGGTATTCTTATGGCGAGGTGAGGTCATGTCTCAGTTTCCACTCTTGGCCGAGTTTCCGCCTGGACATGGGGCGGCTGCTTGTCTAAACTGCATAGCCTCAATCCCAGATCCACCATCATGGATGATTGATGAGAGTTCGATTCTCTGGAATACAGTTAGAACGACATGCATATGACCGGACGGTGTCCCTGTCGATCCACCTCTTTGCTTTCCCGGCCAGCCCTACGCCAAGAGACTCCAACAAACAAGATCTCGCTGTCAACAAACAATTCTCGCATGTGCCAGGCCGCCCCTTCTTCCGTCAATGGCCATGTCCTTAGTACAGCGCTCTCATAACACTGCACGCTGCAGGTTGTAGTTAATCGTGAACCTCTCCAGCTCCATGTTTAGGCCCTCCGGCCCCGTCTCACCCTGAGGCAAGGCCGCAACCAGAGAAACCTCGATCCGATTGGGCCCGTATCGCATAGTGGCATCGAACACGGGCTCATTCCGCTTGTCATATGGGGTGCTTGGGTACAGTCGCTGTTGGTCATGCATCACATGCAGCTTCCACTCTCGTTGTTCAGCCTCCAGGAAGGCTGCGATATGAGGGCGCAGCTGCAGTCTAAAATGGCTCGGCGGCGCGTTGACAGTGATATCCTGCTGGAATGCTGTCGCGCTCGCAGGGAGGCTTACACGTAGTGCGTTATCGACAGGCAAGCTCGGGTGGGAGTTGATAACGAGCCTACTCATAAGAGCAGAGGAGTCATCTGCGCACAATAGTGTCAGCCTTGCGCTCACGCGGCGTAGGGGGCAAAGCACTTACTGATCGGTTGTGGTCTATACTTCTGCGCCTCAAGAATATCGGCCGCTGTGCGCTTCGGTGGCGGCGGGGGCGATGGCACCGCTGCCATCGGTACATGGCCATTCGAATCATGTCTGAGAATACTCGGATGAGGCGCAAACGTTTGCATAGTCGTGCTGGGCATTGCAGCAGGTGACTGTCGAGCATGCGATTCGGCGAGTGGAGCAGGGGTCATGCTGGGACTGGGGGACCCTGTGGCATTGGCAATGCTCCGTGTTCTCTCCAGAGGACCACTGTTGAATGAGCTCGCGGCTGGCGGCATGAATGGAGTCTGGCCCAAAGGTGTGCCTACACGAGTGGGCTCAACAAGAGCGGCTCCAGGTGCTGGCGACGCGCCGGCGCTCGACTTCCCACCGACATGAATGGTGATCTTCTTAGGGTGCGTCGGGGTTTCGGCAGTTTGCGGTACCTTGAGCTTGATTTTGGGTTGCTGCGCAGGGGGCTCAGGCGCATGCTGCTTTGCTTGTTTCAGTTGTTCGTAGAAGAATTCCTGCCAAGGTGTTAGTATACCGAGGTACAGCTCGTCGCAAGACTATTCGTCGCATCACGCATACCTCAAACTCCTGCGCGAGGACGAAGATATCGCTTCCATCCTCATTGTAATGGTACGCGTTCTTCCAGATGAGGCTCGCCGTGTCTTCAAACGTTGTCCACGTCTTGAAGTCGCTCACCCAGGTGGGATCTCCCCTTCCGTGCAGACCGCGAACCTGTTTCTGGAACTTCTTGACAGCCATTGGTTCCGCAATCACATCATAGTAGTCCTTGAGACTTCGGGAGGGTAGGAACATGAAAATCTCGAAATGTTGGTATCCACTGTAGGTAGTTTCCAGTCAGCTCCAATTCCACGGAAGAAGTATTCAGCAGGGATTGCTACTCACTTATCGTCCTTCTTGCGAATTATTTCTTCCACAATCTTCTCCTGCGCTTGCTGGAAGCCAAGTCCCTTGTAGTCGATGCCATCGTAGAGGACGTCATTCTTGACAGCTGATGAGTTTCGAGCGATCTGTTTCTGGGCGCTTGCCGTGGTTGGTGCGAGAGCTCGGCTCGACGACTTCCGGCGCACCGACCGACCGCCTGCTGAAACACTGAGATCCTCTTCTTCGTCGTTTTCCTCTCCCTCGGCATCCTCATCGTCGGGCTCAGGCTCCACCATCTTTGCTTGCGGCTGACTTCGAGACTTGATCCTGACCCTGCTGCGGACAGGCGTAGCAAAATATTCGTCGGTTTCGCCATGGGCATCATCGGTGCCGTCTGCGGGCAGCGGCGTCGCTGTCGCTTGATAGTTGCCTAGCTTGTATGCAGGGTTATATTTGACCATCAGATTACTGACTGCCTTTCTCACTCGTTCCGCGTCGCCGAAGATCTCGGAATGCCGTTGGTTCGTCTCCTTTGCGTTTGAGACCAGTCGCTTGAAGTCGCTCTCGAGCGCCGATAGTTTAGGGTACTGGCCGTTCAAGAGTTTCTGCTCAACAATCTCCAGTGACAAGGGCAATTTGATTTTCCTGTAGTAGTCCGGGTTCGTGTCGGGTGGCGGCAATACCTCGAAGAAGGGAGCCACAGCTCGTCCACTGCAACACTCGTCGTTAGCTCAAGGAGGCAGAGATTTCCCGTGGTGCAAGGCAGCATTGCATACTTCTTGTCAGTTGTGGCTCGAATCGTCTCGAGGATGTTCAGGCCGTAGGCTGTAGTCGACTCTGCGGACTCCCCTTGTGCCAGATCACCAAACTCCTGCCATTGGCACCGTTGTGTCAGTAGCGATTCTCAGCTTAGCACTGCCCGCCTTCTTCGCACGGCAGCAAAGCCCAGTGTGCACTCACCTCTTGTAGTCTCCTCCGCTTCGAGGCACGATCTGGGGTGTCGGCAGCTGGCTCGTGGCCATTGACGCCGCTTGCTTTGCGCTTGTTGTCCATTGTTGGCTGACGTGGCCGCTTGCGTTGCGAAGAACGAAAGGTGGTCGTGGTCCTTTGCGCTTCGCGATGCCGTGTCGCGTATTCTGGCGCCTAATGCACGACGGCGACAGTTGTGTGCTGCCGGGCCAGAGAGCTGCTATAGCGACTGTGCAGAGCCGGTCGCTCGGGCGGATGGTTGCGAGCGGATTGAGCGCGCCTGGGCACGCCAATTGCCGCGAGTGGCTTGCGGCAGCAAGCTACGTATTGCGCAGGATGGACCCGATGTCGGGGATATGCTTCGCGACAAGCTTGACCTGGTGGGTTGATGGTGGTGGGTGCTGGTGCTCTGCGCGGTCGCGTCAAGGCAGGGCGGCGCATAGAGAGCGAGTTGGCGCAAGGCGGAGTGGTGCAGGACCAGAGTGAAAAGTGGGTGCTGCCAGAACTTGGATGATTGTTCCAGGCGGGTCCTTGCAGGCCACGGGTCTTGACACCAGCCACAAGCAGCCACACCAACCCTAAACCATTGGGAATGAGCCAGGCTTAACCGTCTACAGTAGTGAAACTAGGGTGCTTCCTGTCGAGACTCGGCTGTCCCTTGATCGTCGCGACAGCCATGCACGATTGTCTCTTGTGTACAATCTACTCCGCGAATAGCGACGTCGAGCATTCCAGGGTACATGGCAAGTTGCAATCTCTGGCTGGGGCTGCCGTTCCAGTCCGAAACTGAACAAAGGTCTGTTTGTGTATCCTCGTTTCAGCAAGTCGGGTCTGGAGTGCAAGCAAAAAGCGGAATGGAGGATGCCAAAGCGTTGGACAAAGGCTTCATAGGCAACAACGGCTGGGTGAAACAGCGTGCCGTTGGTCGCCTCGCCATTCCGGACAAACAACATTGTTCTTGCACCGGGGCATCCAACAACTAGCCTGATCTTGCAAGCTTGCATCAGCTTGTCTTGGGACAGTCGAGGCCGGTGAGCCATGGCTCAACTGAAGTTTGTGCACGGGCTCTTGATGGCTGTCAGGGCCTCGCTCACATGCAGCCTCTCCAGTGGACCGATTTGTTTACATTCGACGCCCCCGAGGTCGGCTGCACCACGCCGGAGCATCCTTATGATTTATAAAGATCCCCGGGACCCAGCGCGAAACCATATTTGAATAAGGCTTGCCCATTCTCGCCTTCTCCTTTTCCATGCAAGCACCGTGCCTGCCTTCGATTTTCTCAGACTGCATACTATTGCGCCTCGAGCCTCGTGCTTTCCCAGACATTTGCTGTCCGCTGCTTGTTTACAGCCCCTAGGTCGCCCCGTCCAAGCCGGCCAGCCTCGCGACCGACCGGGCAACTCCCACTCTGCCCCTCCTGCACCCCACGCGACACTCGCTCCTGCTTTTGTTGATCTCCGCTCTTCCGCACCACCGCCTCCAGTAGTTCGCCGTGCCGACTTTTTCGCATCGTCCTGCCCGCCCTCGACCGTACAACACGACTGCCAACCTGTCGTCTCTTCTTCTACAACCTTGCAATAGCTAGCAAGACGCTCCACCCCGAGCTTGCAGCCACGATCCCAACCGAGCCCGTCCGACCAGCTGCTGCCCCGTTCAAAATGTCGTTCAGCATTGACATGTCCCGCCGCAACAAGGAGCCTCGGCCGCTCAAGGACAGCGAACGCGCCCGGCTCGAGGAGTTCATCGACTCGATCCACTACTCTGCGAGATACTCCGATGACGAATACGAGTACCGACACGTGCAGCTCCCCAAGACCATGCTCAAGGCTATCCCCAAAGACTACCACGACAGCTCCAAGGGTACCTTGAAGCTGCTTTGGGAAGACGAATGGAGGGCGATCGGCATTACACAGGTACATGATTCCCATACCACCTCGTACTCGACATCTATCGAGCCCATGACTAACACCACTTCTTTACTGCAGAGTCTTGGCTGGGAGCATTACGAGGTCCACGAGCCCGAGCCACACATCTTGCTGTTCAAGTGAGTCTACCAGACGTCCCGCGTAATACGATCCCTGCCACCGTCCAAGTCAGCTAACCATCCCCAGGCGGCCTTTGAACTACCAGCCGCCGCAGTGAACATCGGAAAGGCAACGAGAGAAGACGACTTTGAAATACTACCCACCGCCCAGAGCGGCAGCGACCGCGATTACCGCCGTCACGAATTTGTACCTTATCAACTTGCATAGCGAACTTGACGTCTTTTGAGATGCCGTTCAGGAGTTCACGGCGACCGCTTTTTCCCCGACTTGAAGAACGATGCACACGTGCAATGTCCCAGCCTCAGCCAGTCCAGGCGCCACGATCTGGTACATCCGGACACAAATAGCTGCTGTCTCCATGCGATGGTATCACCATGCTGGAGTGAAGAGAAAAGCTCGGATTTAGCATGGAAGGTCACAGGCCGCGCCGTCTGGCTGTGAGGACGCCAACTGCACCAGAAGCGAGGGTAACGCAGGCCAAGCATTGCGGCGCATGCAGTGGCAGTCCTGGGAGTTTTAGACATGGAGATGCACCTAGTCTGTATATAGAGATTATGAGATAAATTGTCTAATGCACAATACGCAAGCATGAAGGAGTGGCAGAGGTGCAAGACGGCCATCCTTGCATAAGGCCAACAGGTGTTTTGGTTGTGAACATGTTTACGACCTTGTGAAGTGGAAGTCTGGTGCGTCAATGAGGGAAGCTGCCAGCCTCGGACGACCTGGTGTTGCGGACCGTTATTCATGCTGAGCCCGTTTGCTGCTCACGCAGCGCCGGCGCAAACCTCTTAGCGGTGCCGGATGGGGCCGGCCGCCACATGGGTTCTGGCTTACATGCCTTAAAAGGTAAGAGTATGCTTCTTCCGCACAGATATCTGTAAAGATCCGTCGTAGTTGACCTTCTCAACTTTCCACCGTCTAATCATCCAGGGTCATCCTTCTTCCACTTGAGCTTGTCCAAGTTCGGCGCAAGGGTAACCCCCCTAATGGCACATGCTGCAGAATGAACGGACGTCACTTACAGCGGTCCAAAGTTGCAAGTCGCCACTCCTGCGGGAGCCTGCAGGGCAGAAGAGAACACGTTCCATCGCGACACATGGGCAGGGTTCCGCTCGTACGAGGGACCATGCCACCATGAGCTTATTTGTCATATGGGCACCGTGGCTTTTACGGTTCTGCGCAGTACATAATCGAACATGAGGGCGTCCAGCACGGCACAAACACAGACGTGCTGAGATGTTTCCGCCTCCAGCTCGTGCGAGTGATTGTTGACTTGTCTCCTTCCGACTCCCATCACGCGAAACAACCATTCATGCACTGACCGGGCAGCCATCGATCGCATCGGCACTCGGAGGCTGCATGAGAACCTGCCACATTGGGCGTGTTCCGGATTTAGCGCTGGCCCACTGGTGCTCCGCTTCGACGCCGGCCAAAGTGCGCCGCAGGCACCGGAGATCCCTGACGCTAGCCCGCTGGTGGCGGCGGAGGGTCGCTTTTGCTGGCCTCATCCAACTTGTCTGTAATGCTGTCGTGTCGTCCGGGCCTTCCCCATCAGTCCTCCCTGACACCTCTTCCGACAACGCTCCTTCTTGCTGTCGCACACTCCTCCCGACAGCCCTGCTGCGACCATCCTATGCAGCGGATCCTTCTGTTTACGGAACCGTACATACTTGCCCTCGACGCAGACCCCGGTCGCCTCACTGGGAGTCGCCGGCCGATCTGACAAATCCGTCCACCCCGGCCCTGCTTGCTCGACTCGCAAAGGCCACGATTCCACCAGGCGTCATAAGGAGAGCCACCCCTCCCGCGCATATCGACTGCCCTCTCCGAAACAATGAAGGGTGCCGCGCATCTCTTCTACCTCTCTCTCTTCGCCCTCTGGGGTCAGCAGCCTGTCCACTGTCAGAGCCACGCCCACGATGAGGCCTGCGCAGTATGTCGCCCTCAGCCTTTCTTCTGCTCACTCTTTGCCGCACCCTGACCGTCGCCCTCGCCGCGACTTCCCCTCCTGCCGCCGCCATTGCGACTGCGCCGCAGCAACAATGTGACCACCATCCTGACCAGACCTTCTCTCAGATCTCCCCCAAGGCCATCGTCTCGGACGCATGCGCATCATATTCGACCCTCGAGAAGCTCAACCGCAAGGTCAAGCCCGCCGTCGACGACCTGACCAAGACGACCGACTTCTTTGCGTACTACCGCCTCAACCTCTTCAACAAGAAATGTCCCTTCTGGAACGATGAGAGTGGCATGTGCGGCAACATTGCCTGCGCGGTGCAGACGCTTGACAACGAGGAGGACATCCCCGAGATATGGAGAGCCAGCGAGCTCGGAAAGTTGGAGGGGCCCCACGCAGAACACCCTGGGAAGAAGGCTCGCAAGGAGAAACCATCTCGGCCACTGCAGGGCCTGCTAGGCGCCAATGTCGGAGAGTCGTGCATCTTCGAGTGTGACGACGAGTGCGATGAGCGAGACTACTGCGTACCCGAAGACGAGAGCGCGAGCGCAAAGGGCGACTACGTCAGCCTGGTGCACAACCCCGAGCGCTTCACCGGCTACGGTGGCGAGGGAGCCAAGATGGTCTGGGATGCGATCTACAGGGAGAACTGCTTCATGAAGTCGTCCTTCCCCCACGCTTCGACACTCGGCGCGCAGTCTTTCCCCAAAGGCCCCGCTGCGTTTGACTTCCGCGAAGTCCTGAAGGAGGCCGACCGCAAACAGATGGTGGAGCAGCACTTCCAGAATCCAGAGTTGACCCTCGCGGAGACTGGCTTGGAGAGCGAGGACGAGTGTCTGGAGAAGCGCGTCTTCTATCGTGTCATCTCCGGGATGCACGCCAGTATCAGCACGCATCTTTGCTATGACTTCCTCAACCAAACCACTGGCGAGTGGCAGCCCAACGTGCAGTGCTACATCGATCGCCTGCACACACATCCTGAGCGCATCTCCAACCTATACTTCAATTACGCCCTGGTCACTCGCGCAATCGCGAAGCTTGGCCCACAGCTCTCGAGGTACACTTTCTGCACCGGCGATCCCGACCAGGACGCCGCCACTAAGGCCAAGGTCCTCGCTGTAACCCAGGCAGCCGCTTCAGTGCCCGAAATATTTGACGAAAGCCTCATGTTTAAGAACGGTGAAGGACCTTCGCTCAAGGAGGACTTCAGAAACCGCTTCCGCAACGTCAGCCGGATCATGGACTGTGTCGGCTGCGACAAGTGCCGCCTCTGGGGCAAGATTCAGACCAATGGGTACGGCACGGCGCTCAAGGTCCTGTTCGAGTTTGACAATGACAGCAAGGAGATTCCCCAGCTGAAGCGGACGGAACTTGTCGCGCTCTTCAATACGTACGGGCGTCTCAGCCACTCCATGGACTCGCTGAGCAAGTTCCGGGACTTGGTAGACATGCCGGCACAGCTAGCACAGGCGGAAGAGCCTGTCAGCGTCAAGAAGGACGCAAAGCCAGAGCCTGTACCTGTGGCACCGCAGATTGAAGATGAGGATTGGGAGGAGACGTTGGAGGACCAAACTCAACGGCCGGACGACGAATCAGAGTCGGAGTCGATCCAAGATGAGATTGGCCGCGAGTTTGAGCTTATTGTCAAGGCTTTCAAGCTCGTGCTCAGCGGCTGGGCAAACTCGCCACGTATATTGTAAGTCCTGTTGTGGAACGCCCACTACTCTCAGCACCTCCATCCACATTAGCGTCGACTCCTGCTAACATGGCTCGATCCAACAGCTGGTACGTGTTGAGTACCGAGGCGCGTCGCTTCGGGCAGTTCTTCCTCGGCCTCCCGGTATCTCCACGCGAGTGGCAGTGGGGCTTCCCGCGGGCCGTGCTGGACGAGCTCTGAAGACTGCGAAGCATGTAGCCGCCGAACCAGCCTGCAATAGGCTGCTCTCATCCTCTTTTGAAGCATTACGGGACTCCCAAGCAATCCTTGCGGCGTTCATACATCATCACCATCATTGCAATGTTCATCATATCACGGAACCAAATGTTCATTTTCAGGCGTTTGTTATGTTTTATCATGGGAGGCT
Organism: Microdochium bolleyi; assembly: GCA_001566295.1. Classification (NCBI taxonomy): domain Eukaryota; kingdom Fungi; phylum Ascomycota; class Sordariomycetes; order Xylariales; family Microdochiaceae; genus Microdochium; species Microdochium bolleyi. The sequence goes on from KQ964250.1 coordinate 1,183,924, forward strand.
GGATAGCATATAGGTTGACTCGGGAGAGTGGAGGATCCAATGCGCGCAATCAGTATGTCTGCGAGTGCCTCGCTATATTTGTACATGTTTGAGAATGAAGACCAGACGTTTACACAGTATCTGGACCGACAGGCGGGCGTCCCTCTCGTGCATGGCTGAACAAAACATGGCCCGTTTGTTTAGTGCCTAACACCGACTTCCGTACTCTTGAAGGCCTTCCCCCGACATTGATTTCCTCACCACAGGTCAACGAGGGATGATGGCCCTCAGGATGAAGCGAGTGGGATGCTCGTCACCACGTTGCCGATCTTGAGCTTCACGGCGTCCACGTGCAGTGTCATGCCCGCGAGACCACCCTTCGTACTACCAGTACTGCCCGGCTCGTCTGCACCGTTGGTCCAGGTCGGGGCAGCAGTAGAAGGAGGAGGAGGAGGAGGAGGAGTGCCCGCCGAGGGCTTGCGGGGGAGGAAGAACTCCCGAGCGATGTCGGCCGTGATGCCGCGCAGCCGCGGGGTCGGTTCGGCGGGGGACCATGCTATCGAGACGTGGAACGCGTCGCGGGTGGTCGTCGTTGTCGTCGTCATCATTATCGTCGGTGCTGCTGCTGGTGTTCTCGTGGCTGCGTACAGGGCAGGCTGGCCAAATTCCATGGCGAGGCTGTTTAGCCTCTGCAGGAGGCTCTGTAGCTCTGGGTTTGTCGTTGCCGGCGCTGTGCCGTCATCAGCCTGTCTTTCCACCCCTCCACCATCCTCTGCCACGCGACCGCCGTCACCGCCGCCACGGCCGTGGCTGCGGACGCTGCTGGATGCGACCTTGAGCACGAGGAAGGACCGGGCGCTCTCGCGGGTGTGGTGCCAGTACACGCCCTTCACACATAGGTCGAACGGCGTGACGGCACCGCCACCGGTACCCGCGCCGTTGCCGGCTACGGCCTCGCGTGCTCGGGCGAGGAAGTCGTCCTTCGCCGCGGTCTGCAGTGACAGTGGCCGCGAGAGGCTGATGTGCAGGGGCTGCGGGGCGCCGAGGTCCGAGCTGAGGAAGGAGTGGATGGGGATGGCATCGTGCCTCTTCGCCCGGCCCAGGGCGGGGGCGGCCTTGTCGGCGCCGTTGTCGTCGTCGTCGTTGTCGCCACCTGAGTCGCCTGGATCGGAAGAAGCAGCGAGCCTCGCTGCGATGCGCGCCACGAGGTCCTCGAGAAGCGCGCGCTCGTGGCCGGCAGGCCGGATGTCGATGTACAGATGCGACGGCCAGGAGCCGATCCTGTGCGGGTTGACGCGCTTGCGCCCTTGGTGCAGGGAAGGGTCGTCGACGGTGCTGATGCGGACGGTTGAGGCGTAAAGGTCGTGGAATGCGGCCGGGAGAGGCGGCGGCGGCGGTGGCGGTTTCTTTCTGGAAGCGGCGGTGACCGCGGATGCCGTCTTGCGCCTCTTTGCTGGGTTGGTGGAGGTGGTGGTGGTGGTGGACTCTGGATCTGAGACCGGATCGGAATCTGACGAGTAGTCGACCAGCCCCATGGCTACAAGTCAAGATAATCTCGGGCCGCGAGGTATGGTTGGTGGCAGGGACTCGACTTAAAAGAAGGAGCCTATCGGGAGTGGGAGTTGAAGCCTTCACGGGGGCGCCCGCTTGTCTCAGTCTGGACAGACGGCGACCCATCCGTAGGGCTGAGAGGTCCCAGACCTGCGCGATGCCGACGGCAGCGACACAGGGACCGGCGGATCACGTTGTTCACGATGGACTGACCATTCCAAAGGTCGTGATGCCGTCATGTATCCAGGCCGGCAGCTCTCTGCATTCTAGTGATGCGGGCCTCGAGGAAGCTGTCCACGGGCCTCGGGACGGCAGTGGGGATGGCCGCCCGGCAGATGCGGCTCAAGATGGTGCTGGGCAGGGTCCAGCTCGCTACCTAAAGATACTCTAGGCACCGGCCGAGCTGCATCCAGAGTACCAGGGTAGGCAAGAGGTGGCTGCCCCACCCACCCACCATGACGCAACGGCCCACGGCCACGCTCTTGCATCATCCGATAGTCTCCAGGTCTGCCCAGCAGCGGCCAAGCACTGCTACGCGTGGCCCTGCCATTGGCATGACGCACGCTGCCGCCCAGATACGCGGCGGCCAGAGATCAGCTCAGCTCTGGAGGAGCTCCCGCAGGGCCCAATGCAGGGTCTGGGCGGTCGGCGAAGCCCGCCGTTGCGCCCAACCGGCTTGCACAGGCCATTACCGTAACCACTGGGCACACACGCACTCTCAATCAACGTCACTCGGCCCATGGGAGCCTCCGCCCGTTCCGGTTGCGCCTTCCTCATATCAGAGCGCTTCCTCCGCTGCCTAATGTGATTCCTGCCCTTCTCTCTCTTTCCCCCCAAACTCCAGCAGTACAACCACTGTCTACCCATCGACAAAACATGTCAACCACACGAACAATGGAGTCCGCCAGGCCACTCGAGCAGATCAAGCGCGAGACCCGCGCCGCAAACCGCGCGCCACACCTGCGCAAGAAAAACTTCACCGGCACGGACCAGATCGACGTCCTCGACAACGTCGGCATTGGCGGCGCCTACCACCACGACGGCCCCTACGACGCCACCTTGGCGTCCCGCAACCGCGACAAGCGCTACGCCCCGGTTGAGGCCGTCAAGGAAACCAACATGGAGGCCCTAAGGGCCACCCCCTACGAGCGCATCCAGGACTCCCTCAAGCACCACGTCCCCTTGCACGGCACCGCTGAGGTGCCCTCCGGCATGTCCGACGGCTTCGGTCGCGTCATGGAGTACCAGGAGGGTGCGGACCTCATGAGGGAGACGGACGCCCCAGGTGGGCCGTACGCGAGATACGATCATGTTGTAAGTCCTTTTTTTGTCCTGGCAGCTCGAAACCTCAGCATCCCCGATGATAGCCTTCCGACTAACACACCGCGCAGCCGTACCACCCACAAGACTACAAGGGCAAGGGCGAGCCCTCCTTCACCATTGAGCGGGACCACAAGGCACGGAAACACGGAAAGTCAAAGTCCACAAGCTCCGCCGGCCACGGCGCAAATGTCTACGAGATGCAGCCCCGGGCGTCCGCCTCCGGCAGGGACCAGCATCCGCAGCAGCAACCATTCTACACTGACGAGCCCGCCCACGCCAAGACCGGCAGCAGGACGACCACCACACGGCAGCGCAGCAGTTCCTCGGGCGCCTTCGGCTCCTCGCACCGGGCTCAACGCTCCCAGCAGGACAGCGAGAGCAGCGGCCTGGGCCGCAGCGCGTCCACGAGCAAGCGCCTCAGCGGCGGTCTCAAGCGGACCCTGGGTAGTTTGCGGAGGCGGCACAATGCCGACTAAGTTGTCTCTGGGTGTTGTCGCCTGGACAGAGAGAGCGATGACAGGCTGTACGAGGATGGGTCCCCCAAATCAGCGCGTTTGGCGTTTACAGGATGTTTTATCAGCTTTTGTTTTGTTCTTTGACACAATTCAGCGATCGACATAGATGCCACACATTTAATCAACATGTCTTGCACCGCCCCCAATGACTTCCGCACGTGACATGACATCGCTACTTTCCTCCGATCACGACCTTATGTGAACTTCGCATTGCGGTACTCTCACCATCCTCGTTATCACATGCATCGATCACAATACCGGCACCCAGCAACGTTGCAGACCTCATATGTAATGACCTAAAGACATCGAGCAGAAGCGCATCCAAGGATCGGCGCAAATCACACTTTGCCGTCATCTAATCTAATTGTCTTCCGTTTATCGCCCTCAAACCCCCTCGTATACTTCACGAGGCACAGACACAAATACACAGCTCGAGCATCCATCCCGCACCTGCGTGTGAATCAGAGATACCCAAGCCCTCCCATCCCCAGGACCTCTCTCAAGACCTCCCTCACCTCGTCCGCACCCCCCTGGAACCCAACCCGTCCCGCTATCTCCGCTCTCTTGCCGGCCCCGAGCTCGTTCCACCGTCCCAACAACCCCGGTGATCCATCGACAATGTTCCTCCCCATGCTCGCGTCCACGGCTGGTGTGCTCACCTTGCCCACGACGCCGCCCGGCTGCGCAGGGCTGCGGTAGTCCTTCGGGTTCAGGCCGCAGTAGAGCTGCGGAAGCCCCGCAGAAGAGGCGAGCTGCGTGGTCAGGAACGACAGGCGGCGGTATTGTGGCTCCGAGAGCGCGGCTAGAGTCGAGAGGACGCCTGTGGGGGAGGAAAAGAGGATTATCGACGGCGGCGGTGGCGATGTGGCCGTGCCGTCAGTAGCGGAGTGAGTCTGCTGCTGCAGGTAATCTGATGTGGACGGTAAGGTACGCGGGAGTAGCCTGCTGCGCGTCGGCGGGTGGGCACCTGCGGAGAACGTGGTCCGATGCAGGAGAAGGTGGCCCTGTAAGGATTTGGGGTCTGTTGGGAGGTGTGTTAGTCTCACACAAAGTCATACCAGAAAGCGAAAGATCTAGAGGGACAGATGGCTGGACTTACGTTCGGGGTCGAACTGCAGGACATGAATCCCACCGTCAGAGTCGCAGGCAACAATGAAAAGCTCGTCTCCATCAGGCAGAAAGTCAACCGTCAGCACCTCGAGCATAGTCGCGCTCTTGCCGAAGAGGATCATCTTGTACGGCTCCTCGGTGTATCCTGTGAACCAGACACCCTTCACGGCGTCGGCCATCAGGCACAGTCCGGTACCTTTGAGCTCGCGCACGGCCGTGACATAGCAGCTCATGTCCATGAACGCAACGGGGAGCAGGGACCCGTCCTCCTTGAGACCGCGCACCATGCACTTCTGGCCTTGCGCGACGAGCATGAGGCCCTGCGTGCCGATCTCGGACAGCGCCGTTACTGCGCCACGCGGAATGTCCTCCTTGGCAACGAGCTTCAGTCGCTGATTTGTCTCGGGCCTGCCAGGCTGTGGGATGACCTCGACGACATCGTAGACGATCACTCGGCCTTTAATCGGGAGATCTTCGCCGCGGGCCACGGCCGTGCCGACAACAATGAGATTCTTGCGCTCGTGTGTCGCCTCGGAGACCTCGAGGTTCAGCGTCTCAATACACATGACCGTCTCGCAGTCCTCGAGCTCGACGGTGTCGATGACGGACCAGTTCGTGGGGCTCAGGAGTTTGATCACCCCGCGCGGAACCGTAGGCTTGAAAACGAGATCCTTCTCATTCTGCCATTCCCGATGATAGTCGTCCTCCTTTGGCAGCTCGAATGGTTCTGGTACGTCGCATCCAACCACGAAGGTGCCAGATGTTGAGTGGTGCGCGATCGAGTGAACGTCCGTTTGCAATGGCAGCTTCTTCAGAGACATGCCAACGTCGGCATAGGTGGTATCTCCCTTGGGTATTTGTGCCACCCGAGCGACGCCCTTGGCATCGGCATAGATGAAGCCGTGCTCGCAGCCTTCCGTGTGGAATGAGCTCATGCCCCGAACACCGCGACCTTGGAGTTCAATGAGCTTCGGCAAGGATTTCGCAGTCTTCATAATGAATCTCGGCGCATCGCCAGGAATGAAGACAGTCGTGTATCCCGCGATGTCCTTGCAGCTCCTCATGGGAAGCAGCTTTTTCGGCTCCTCGTCCTCTTCTTCAAGCGGCTCGGGAATATTTGCGAAGGTGGGGTTCGACACTTTCTGGAAGTGCAAGCAGTCAGACAGCTCCTTCGCGTCATCTGATGGTACGCGGAAGGCTTTGTATATGGTAATGTCCTCGTTTTCTTGCCGTACCTATAGCTGTCGTTAGAGCGTCCCTTCTGAATATTGTATAGTTGCAACGGCTTACCAGTAAATATGGCGAGACAGATGTCGAGTCTCCTAGATCGGCCACCAAGATCTCCTTCAGGCTCTCCCGGGCTGTACCTCGCCTGGCTGTGTAGTTCGCCGACAGTATGGGGGGTACGAATGAGAGGCCTTCGGCAACGTACAACGGTTTGCTCAGATCCGGCAGAGAGTACATCTGGTCCTGGTCAGTCTCACGACGGTACTAGTTTGATGCTGAGGACTCACGTATAAAGCACCTGCCTTGCTTAGCAGAAACATGATGAGGTTCTCTCCAGGTTTGAATCCATCTTGTGGCGCCTCGCTCGAAAAGACGCCCTTGACGTCGTCGTAGAGACATCCAGTGGCCCACTTTGTCGTTGTGAGAATTCCAGAGTCTTTCTCGAGTTCTTCCAGTTCAAGATCGGAGTCGATCTCGGCGATGTAGATTGACGAGTCCTCACGGACGAGCAAAATGAACGGATGTACAATGCTTGCGCATTCGACCCGGGGCTCCAACCCAGTCTCCTCGTCCAGCATTGGCAGGATTTGGCTAAGGCCGAAGTCTGGTCACATCCAGGATGTAAGCATGGACTCATGGGAACGGCGTTTTGGTACGTCTTACCTCCATCATAGACGTGCACAGCAGTCTTGAGCACTTGTACGATTCTTTGCTGGTGGCCGATAGTGCCTGCCTCGATAGTCAGCCCGGCGGCAGGCTCGAATTCGGTGCCCGTCAGTGCTTCAAAACCAGCACCAGTCAAGGCGTATACATCAGAAGTTTCGTAGCCATCCAGATCGACCTTTGACACAATCATGTACTTGTCAAACTGTGCAGCAGCGTCGGCCTCTGGTCCAGCTGAGTCGGAAGCCTTATCGCCTTGCATGGCCTTAGGCAAGGGCTTGTGTGCAGATAATGTCCAGAAACCACGCGCCTCTGCGAATTCGAAGCGCCCGATGACTGTCGGTTGGACCTGGCGGTTGAGGATGGAGACAGCGCCAGACGCGCCTCGCCCTGTCGCGCACACAAGGCTAAGATCACTTCTAGTGCCCTCTAGATTCGCCTTGTCAGCCTCGCTGGAAGCAACTGAGGTCTGCCCGACAGTGAAATTGCGTATTGGCGCAATGCTGACGAGGCGGTCGTGAATACGAAACTGTAATTGGCCACCCTTGCCACCACGCGCAGCTGTAGACGAGGCTTGTTTCGTTGCTGCGGAAGAATCGCCATATAGATCGTCGTCGTCTGATATGTCTTCCAAATCTTCATCGTCCATGTTGATATCCTCTGCCTCCTTGATGGCCCTAGACTTTCTCTTACCACCTTGCACTAGCTTTCGTGTCCAGCCGACGACCAATGAATCGCCATCTGCACTTCCAACGAACATGGCATTCTTGGCAACACGACTCAGAGTTGTCGCAGCTGTACGTACTATGGAACCCCCGGCTTCGGATGGCAACAGTTGTATGTTGAAGCCAGCGACTGTGCGTCCATCGATCTGAAAAGCAAGCAGAGCTAACCGCCCATCAGCCAAAGATATAAGGAGCTCCCCGGTCTCGGAAGAGAGGGTTCCGATCTCGCAGCCCTCCAACCTCAAATCGAGGTCAGACTGGTCATTCAGACTGAAGGATGTAGCCTGCTTGGCGAACGGGTTGACTCCGACTCCGTGCGACTTGCCAGACTGGTCAATGTGCACAAATTCATTTGCGCCGATAAGAAGCGCCCCCCCTACGGGCGCAGGCAGTGCGATGATGCGAAAGAGATCTTGAGGCAGGCCCGTGACAGACAAGATGGTGGTGGACGCTTTCTGCTGGAGGTCGAGGGTGAAGACCATGTAGATCAGGTGGTCTTTGCGACCAAGCACGGTCGAGGGAGCCATGGTCGAGAACAAGATGCCGAATGTGGGCTCGCGGTACTCATGGAGGAATGCAAGATGCACAGGGTGGATGAGACTCGGGTCAAGATTTGGGAAGCGCAAGACAAACGAGGTTGATACTGGTGTCTCTTGAGTAGTGCTAGCTCCATTGATTGTTGCGGCCTGCTCTTTGACCGGTCTTGGCCCATCCAGTTCTTCGTCCCAGTCATCCATCTCGATGTCTTCGTCCGCCGTAGCAAATTGAACGATGGCGAGCTTGCGCGGGCCAAACTTGAATGCGGCACAGCGGCTGCCCGGGTCCGCTGCCAGAAGTGTGGTGTAATTGCTCAATGGTGCCTCCCAGGGGCTGCCCTGGAGGTCGTCTTGCTCGTAGTAGTGGATCGAGGTCGTGTGCAGCGAGTGCTTTTCGGGGTCCCATCCCACCATGCTCAGTTTCGCGTCTCTGAACGAGATCAGGAGCGATTCTCCGCCAGACTTGGATGTCTGCGTCTTGATCCGTGCAAGGCCGGTGACTGTGCCCGTCAATGGGTACTCGGCGATCAGGACCAACTTGGTGTGCGTTGAGCGATCGGACCGCACGAGCACGGAGTCGCCGCCGAGAAAAGAGGTCTCGAGACCCTCATCGTCGTTCAGGCGACTGTCGTACGGCGCATTGTGCCGGCTTGCCGCTGGGGTCTGCGGGTCGTGCGCATTGTCGAGCTCGGCGGAGACAGTCTTTGTGGTGAAGATCTGGAGGAGGGAGGCCTTTGCGACAATGAGGTTGCTGCTTTGCGCTGAGAGGAAAGGCAAGACCAGAGAGTGGGTGACTGCCGTCGGGGGCGTCAGCTCCGAGTAGCACTGCATATCGGCGTCGAGGTTGCCGTCATCGCCGAGGAAGGCGGTGCTGCTGGCTGTCGCGGGCGAGCATCAAGCAGGTCGAAGTTGGTCAGGTGGTGGTGGTGGACGGTGTCGAGGCTGGATGTTTCTGGCCGACGCGATTTAGCGCGGGCATGGGCTTGGAGCTTGGATGCGGCTGCTGCAGGGGTCCTTCCCTCCGCGCAGCCAAAATGCATCCCACCATCTCTCACATAGCGAATTCCATCTTCCATACAAAGGACAAACGTACGCGAAATGCCACCAGTGGCTGCGGAAGATTCTCCACGATCCTGATCATAAGTTCTACCTGCGATGGGCAGTCCCGTGCTCGGACCTTTTCCTTCTTGCCGGCATGAACCGAGCACTGGCTTCAGAGACGAGACCATCGACCAGCAGTTCGTCCAAGCCAGGCCCGCGGCCTCCTAGACGGCCCGCTCTCCTGTTCGATGGCCACCTCGTTCAATTTCTTCGAGCTCCCACCAGAATTGAGGGCGGATGTGCTGCGTCACTTGGTCGTTTATCCAACGGCCATCGATATCAATCTGTTTGGGTCTGGCCAGTGCATCTCTGCAGTGGATTTGTTCCTGGTCAGTTTCCAGATGTACCGAGAGGCCTCTGAGCTCTTCTATTTGGAGAACGAGTTCGCCGTCGACTCCACGACACACCGCATTCCACCGGAACTCATCCGCGATGGCGGGTTCCTCAGCCCGCAGGCTCAGGACACGCGGAGGCGAATCCACAGGTTGACTGTCGACCTTCGCCGCGTGGGCGGCATGTTTGAGAACTCGCTCGCGCCGGCACTGAGTGATATGACACTCTGTGGGACGCTCAGGCATCTCAGGGTCCGGCTCGATCTCGTCGCGCCGCCACCCGTGTCCATGGTCTCCCGGCAAGGCCCTGCAGTCGACAAGGCGCCTGATCTAATGGCGCGCAGTCCGTGGCAGACCCTCTTCAAGCTGCTAGACGATCCGGATCTCGAGAAGGTCGAGGTATGGGCAGGCAGCGAACACTACGCCATCTGGTGCCCATTCCATGACCCGCTCGGAAACGACGAGAAGCAGGATTACTCACGGCCTCCTGTAGCAGTCGCCCGGGTCAAGTCTGGACGCTGGCTGAAGCTGGATTGGAGGGCACTCGTCGATGCCTACAGTCGGAGCCACAAGATCGTTCGTGTCGGCGAGCGGTTTCGCTAGACGCGCACCTGGCCGATCGGCAGTCTTGACAACCACGCACGTCAAGCTAACTACAGATCGTCCAGCCTGGACCTTTTGTGCTGTCGCGATGAACAAGACAGGTAAATCGCCAAGACACGGCTCAAAATGTGCCTCCTCACTGGCGATCGCCTTGGCTGTCTATCAAAACAAAAGGAGTGGTTGCACAACGGGCGAGCAGGCGATTGAACACAGATTCATGCACCTTCAGACGAGGCCGAACTCGTCCGCTATGCGAAGATGCAATTGTTCAAGAATACTAGCCGCCATTGGAAAGCACCCTTCACGGCGGAGCTGAGGTCTCTCGTGAACCGCCTGTGTTAGTAGCTCACGCGCATACACACGAGTGACACCACGAACACCAACTCCGCAGAAAGAACGAGCCAGGAGTAAGCAAAGAGCGGATGTGACGGGGAAGTGAGACAGGACAGCGAGGATCGACAGGCTTTCCGAATAATGTCAGACTCGAGTCTTGGTTTCAACAGTGGAACACGTCAGCTTTCCCTCCGTGGACTGACCGGCTGTGCCTACTGCCGGGAGAAGAAGAAGCCGTGGCCCATGCGGCGGTCTCTCACAGCATTGTATTTTGAACACTGTAGACGTCGTCGGGAGCTAATGGCCTAGATTACTGCCACCGTTTTCCTTCACCGTTGATACAAAAATGTATCTGGGCAGAATAGCCGCTTCAACATAGCATAAAATAAAACTAATAGTACATAACTAGGGGTAGTTGGACGAGGCGTGCGTGCATGCATCGGACCCCCACACCGCCGCCGCCGCCGCCACCGCCAGCAACAAGTTCAAGCTCAAGTCACTTGAATATGTAAAGCTGTGGTGTAACATTGGGGCAGGCTGCTGCAACCTTCCTCTCCTCCCCCCTGGGCAGTCAGTCCCCTTGTTCCTCTCGCGTAACTCTTCCGGGAGCACAAGGATCTCAACGGACGTCCGCGTGATTTGAACATGCTGTCAGTACGCAGAACGCGCTTCGGTATCTGTCCCCTGCTGCTGCTGCTGCTGCTGCTGCTGCTGCTGCTGCTGCTGCTGCTGCTGCTGCTGCTGCTGCTGCTGCTGCTGCCACGCCACGCCACGCCACTGAACGCCGTAAATTGTATGAACCCAAGGTTCCTTGTCTTACTTGCCGAGGGCGCGTCTCGTCAGCCACGGCGATAACTGCCTACTCCGTAGCTAGTCAAATGCCAGAAAGGGGAGGTGCAGGGCAGAGGGGCTCCGAGCAGCTTCAGCCTGAAGCAATAAACAACAAGTATTAACCCCACAATGTCAAGGGGATACAAAGGCTTGCTGCTGCTGCTGCTGCCGCGCCGTGGGGCGGCTTGCAGTCTTTCCTCTTTCTGGTGCTTCGTGTGAGGAAAGGGAACATGCGCACCAATGGTTACTTGGAGGGGTGCGTAGGCGCGTGTGGCGGCAGCTCGTACGATACTTGGCCGTTTTTTCTTCCTCTCTCGAAGGAAGATCCCGTGCTGCGGGGGGAGGATTCCAGTGCTCAGGTGTTACCTACCTTGAGGACAGTGATGCTGACAGCTGATTGAATGAATGCAAGGTTCGGGGGTCAGTTCGCTTATCTCCACGAGACGGAGTTTGTTGATCGAGTCAGATCCAAGCATACCTTATCATCCCCGTGCAGAAAAAGAGACAGTGATCGGCAGAAAGCCAAGGCAGGTCTCTGCATCACTTGGCCTTGATTGACATTTTATTTATTGACTACCGTATTGTATTCTGTCTTGTGCCGTGCTGTGCCGCCGGTGCGCCAGACGGTGGGCAGTGCGCCGCGCTCCCTTTTCCATGGCGGGCGGCGCGGGCTGGTGGGCTTGTCTGTGTCTGGCTTGTGAAACCCAGCCCGGACCCCACAACCAGCTTTGTCCCAGGCTCCAAAGTTCTCTCTTCAGTCAGGGACCCTGCGTTTCCCCACGTTGCTTGCTGATAGGTCCTGCGATCGTTGTCCTTCCTGCGGGAGGCGGGAGGTTTTCATCATCCTGCTTTGGCGACGCACGAGATCTTTCGTCTTGACGAGTCAGTGGGGGTCTGATCGCGCTTTGTGCCAGGCGGGCTGAGGGCCACAGAGGTGCTCGGCGATATTGTTTTGGACCGTGAAAGTGGGCATTGGTCTCGTTGATGGCTTTGTCCCCACTATGACATGACGGTGGTTTTCCACGCTGCTCTCCTCTTCCCTCAACCCCTCTGTAGTGAAATGAAGGGAAAGATGATAAGGAGACAAAGGTGAGGATGTGGCCAGAGTGTCGATATGATGGGTGATAATAAGGGGGGAGAGGAACCCTCTTCACTCGACGACGGCGACCTCGTGGAAGTCGTCCTTGTGCTCGTCGACGTGCTCGCCCCAGTGGACAGGGCCAAGCTTGAGGATCTTCATGCTGCCCTCGCTGCTGAGGCTTGAGCTGCGGCGGCTCACCGCTCCTATGGCCGCGGGCTTGTGGACGCTCTGCGAGACCGGGTATGACTGCGACACGGCGGGCGCCAGTGACAGGAAGGTCCGCGGCATGGGCTCGATCTGGCGGAAGCCGTGGTTGTTCTCGGTAGACATCTTGTTGTTGTGGTGGTAGTGGTGGTGGTGGCGTTGAGGGGTCTTTGAGGATGTGTAAGTGGAATGGTGTTCAAGGCCTGTTTGGTTTGGTTTGATTGTCCTACTTCCAAAGAACGAGCTGCCGAGGAAGGGACTGCGAAAGGTTCTTATACACGCGAGCCTGTGCCGTCTTTGCTGGGCCATTGGTAAGCGCGACATGGCGTGGTGTCTCGTCACTTCCAAGGTTCCGGGGCCACCAGTCACCTGGGCAGGTGCGAGTGGGTGCGGGCGTAGCCGAGGGCCGTGGACCACAATCCGTCTTCTTCTGTCCCCTTTCCCCTTCCGCCGTCGGTACATCCAGAATCTGCTGCTGCTTCGGCTCACGCCCCCCGCCGTTCCAGCATCCATCCGTCCCCGCCGCTGCCGAAAGAAATATTCGCATGGGGGCACATGTGACGGGGGCCTGACACTTCTGCCGCCACGCACGCACCCACCCACTGCAGTTCCAGGAATACTAATGCACGTTGCCTATCCCAAAGTTCCCACTTGGTCCGCTTTCCATTTTGACACGCCAAGAACCGCACCAGACGGTAGCCCTGCCGTCTCGTGCCTCACACCGTCGTCCGCGCCGGGGTGCTATCGCCGTAAATATATCCTCGGCGTGTTGAGTTGTTTATTTGTCGTGGCCCGGCGGGGAGTCTTCAGATAGTTCCAAGAAAAGGTCGGCCAAGGGGGCGATGAGATCGCAGACAAGGGGCACAGACCAGGCCAATCATGTCTCACCATGCCTGGCATCTGCCCTCTCTGCCAGCAAAGTGCTTCATGTCCTGAGATACCAAACACGTGGGGGGCCAATTGGTTGATTCTGCGTGAACAGCACACAGTCCGGAGGAGACCTGTGTCCAACAGAAGATCACAGAGTTTGAAAGCATATCGTTTCGTCCCACCTGACCGACCACCGCGCTGATGCAAGCTGGACACCCTCTTGGCAACGCGCAGGAAAGTGAAGCCGTGCCGGCAGATCTGATGCTGCTGGTCGCGGTCATGGGTGGTCCGTGGACGTCCTCACCGAGGCGAGGTCTGATCCGGAGGTTGAGCGCCAGATCAGAAGCCAATACTGCACCGAGGCATGGGGTAGCACGTCCGGCCCCGTCATGCCTCATTCGAGTGGCGCTGACAGGTTCAATTCGTTGATCTCTTGAGCTCACAGGGCGAAGCCGACCAGCGCAGAGCGCAGCCTGTGGTAATTACATAAGGCCAGGTAAAAGTGGAGGCATCCACTACTCGCAGGAGCTCTGGTCAGGTAGTTGCCATCGCGAGGTTCGGGCTGTTTTGTCAGTGGGAGGCTTACACCAAATGCGGTTCTCTCCCCCAAGGAGAAAACGGCCACCCACCGTGTGACGTGACGTTGCCCGACGCATGCCCGGTAACTCTTTACCGATTTCCCCAGATTTGCAGAGATCTCGGCGGCGCCAGGGACAAGCCTTCTGCCGGAACAGCTCGTCGTTCCTATTGGCTGTACCCCGGCAGCACTACGGGAGAGCCCGGAAGCCACGCCTTTGAGAAAAATCTGGGGTAATCCCGACGGGCTGGATGGTTCCAGCAGCCCTTGTTCTTCTAGCCTGGGCGGATGACCCGAGCATACAGTTACCCGTGGGGGTACGGACGGTCCCGGTGCCTTTTCTTGGTGGGCCGGTGGTGCTGTCTGACGCGCAGGTCGCGGGTCCCAGATGCCCAGTGTACGGGAAGTAGCCCAGCTCGCGTGCGAGGAACTTTTTGAATGTGAGCCTCGAAAGCACTTGGAAAAGTCCGCCGTACTGCTCAGGTATCGTCATCAGCATGTGAGACTGTCCGACATATCCCGCGGTTCAGGGAGATGGTTACTTTCGGCCTCGCTGATCACGCGATATGACGCCTTCGCACTGCCGTCGTAGTCCTGCTTCTGAGGAACAAGGCAGCAATGATTCTGGGTCTATTCGGACCCTGTTCTGACTTGTGATAAGTCAGCCAACATTGAGATTGTTCTCGTGTGATTATTCTTTGGTTGTTGGCAAGTGGCAACCTTGGTGTCAGCGACTGTCGCACTCGATCTCAGAGGTGGTGTCGTGGTTAGAAATCCTACGTGAAATCGCTCTCGAACGCATACAAGGCTCAGCTTTAGATGTAACGACTTCGGCCTCGATCTTGGACCTGCATTGGTAGTCGAAAGGATGGTTAGAAGCATATCGTCAGCGGTTTCGTTCTCTGCGACGCAATCCTCGTATGGAGACAAGCTCAGCTTCTGACAGCTGTGTCAGTTAGCAAGTTTACGACACATGGGCCACAAGAGTATGGAGGCGCGCCTTGAAGTTCTCACCTCCGACAAAGGGCCATGCTCCGGGAGGGCGTATTGTCCTTACAGCGTATGGACGAGGCGAAGGTGGGCACAACGCTGATCAACGAAAAGAAAAGGCCGGCTGCAAAAGTCTAGCAGATGAGCTGAGCCCTGGAAGACTTCGAGGTCTCACGAATATCGTAGAGCAGCGGCTCGATTGCCGTGTAGAGGGACTTGAATCCAAGACGGGCAGCTTCAAGATTCAGGAGCACGACGATGTCTTCGTAACATATCAGCCTGACTAGACTTCCGTAGAACCTTGCGTCTTGAACCTGCTAATACTGCGGCTTTTGCTGACGATACTGTGCGCGTCAAGAAGCATTAAATTTGATGACTCTGGATTGTCGGGCCTGCCATTAGTTACTTTGTATCGCTTGTTGGAGACCGGGTGTACTCACACCAGCAAGGCAATCAATGGCTAGTCTTTGTGTCTAGATCTCATTCCGCAGCAGTCGAAGCAGTGACCCGGGATTTTCCAACAGAGCCCGTGTCGGGATTGTGGGCGCGAGGCAAGCGTGGATGCCGGCGGCGTTTCGCAAGCCTCGTTATGCCCACGAAAGACTCATGTCATCAGCGCTTCTGATGAGCATGGCTCAAGCCTTTGTCTTAGCTTAGGGTAAACGATTGTTTCTGCGCACTCGAAACAAGGTGCAGTTGGTTCTGTATCCATACAGAGTGTGCCGGGCCAATGCGAGCATGAGCGGATCAGAAAGGCTAGCCAACGGCTTCAGGCCACAGATGGCTGCGATCCGGTGAAGCGCGATCAGCCTTGGAGCAGCACAATCTTGGCGCTTTAGCTCCCAGCAACAGACAAATGGCAAGCGGAAGTCATTACGAAGACAGATCGATCGTAGAATGCCAACAAAACCGAACCGCAGTGTGCGTTGCCACAAAGGCTACATGCGGACTTGAGGCCAAGAAAAATTGCTTTGTCTCGCAAGACCCGAGCCACCACCTTCTTCCTGGTGTGTTGTGGGTGAAGAGTCGGTTTCTACAAAGCACCTTCCAGCCGCGACAACTGTTGGAGAGGTTGAGCACGAAGGGGAAGAGTATGGCCAGGTCAC
Organism: Microdochium bolleyi; assembly: GCA_001566295.1. Taxonomy (NCBI): domain Eukaryota; kingdom Fungi; phylum Ascomycota; class Sordariomycetes; order Xylariales; family Microdochiaceae; genus Microdochium; species Microdochium bolleyi. The sequence goes on from KQ964250.1 coordinate 1,199,581, forward strand.
AATTTGTTCGTAGCATGTCTCTGTAGGTAGAACATACGAACTTGCCAGTGGAATTCGACACGCATATTTGAAGACGGCGCTTGCGCAAGCCACAAGCGGTGCTATGATTGGCCATCGCAGGTGATCACATCACAGATGAGCAGCTATGCATTGGGTAAATAGGTTCGACCATGCATGTCGTGACTGCATCGCTGTTTTGGGATCCCGTTGTGGAAGTGATCACGACTGAAGAGCCTTGCTGTGCTCCCATGGTGTGGCAAGCACCATGCAAGATACGACGCTGCGGCAAGGTAAGCCTGCTTGCCATAATGCCCTTTCGATTGCGACGGCTTTGCCAGGCATGTCGACGCGAGCGCATTGAACTGACTCGCCACTATCTAGACAATGTTGATGCGAGTCCTGAGCTCCATGGGCTGTGCCTCCGACAATGCAATGGCAATAAACAAAGGGGTTATGTGGTCAGTACCAAACATGTTGAGGCCATAGGCGATCGGCGATGTGATTGCTCGCTAATAAGCCGGTTTAGCGAGCTCTTTTTCACAACAGAGGTTGTAGTAGCATGAGAATTCGTTTTCCGGGCAACATGGACAGCTCGCTTGGTGGTGGTGCGGACTTGAAGTAGTACGCGGGTGCAATATGCTCTTGGAGATAATACCCTTGGCATGTACGCTGCTCAGTGATGATGAGAGACACTACGGGTCGCATGAGCGGCCACATCGGCACTTCACTGATCCTGTAAAGTGGCCCTGTCGTATGGAGCGCAGGCTTTACTCCTAGTCCAGGCTTTTCGTCATGTGGAGGCGGCGACAAGATGAGGCCGCCACCATGTGCAAAGTGACGGAGTCTGCGGTTTCGTTGGCGTGTGGCATGCTAGAAAAGGGTTCAGCGCCAAGAGCGCCCGCGGTCGCTTGAATAACAGGCCAAGTTCATCTTTTCAACTTGCCCGGCGGTTGCATGCCAGGTATGTGATGACAATGCCACCATTCCTTCGGGAGTGAATTTACCGCAAGTAGCTCGTGGACAGCACCCAGGGGTCGAAGGTGGCCCCAAGTATCCAGTCACATGGCTTTGCATCCTTGTGACATGGCCTTATCGGGTTTGCTACACTCTGTGGGCTCGGCTGACTGTTGTATCCGCCGATGTCGACAATGGCACTCGCTGGGAAGCATCAGGTGGTCGAAATAGCCGATGGTGTGAGAGGCTTGCAAAAACCCGCCGACAACGTGACCAACTTGATCGAAATCGCAATTTTTGACCCGTGACAAGGTCATGCAACGTGCGTGGAGCATGTATCACATTGCCAGTGCTCTGGTCAGCGGCGTATTGGCCTGTATCAAACCGCCCTATCTGGAAGACACAGGAGATCTGCAACATGATGGAATGACAGGAGTTTTGGCATATCGTAAACAACAGGATGGTGAGAGAATACTAGACCATATTGGCATGATGATCCGTGGCCCTCGCCCTGCGCTCGTAGTGTTGGTTCTTGGCGCACTCAATGATCTTGAGGCGTGAATGCTAAGCCTTCTCCTGTTTCATGGTAGTCAAGAGGATCAAGAACCATCTGGAAACTTGTGCCTGTTGGAATCGAGCCGTTATGTTTCTAGTCTGAGCGCATGCGTAATAAGGGATCTGAATGGAAAGGACTTCAGCCGGTTATGTATACAGGATCTTGGAGTGGCTTGCTGAAAGTGCTAGTTCCTGACCCTTCCGGTTAGCATCTCGTTGAGCGCTTGACTGCGCCGACAAGAGCCGAGAAGAGCTGGCAAAGAGCTCCACGTAGCTTAGACAGGAACGCGGACTTTCTATTGGCGATGGCGGGTGCATAGTGTTGTCGAGTAGTGAAGTCAGATGGGCAGTGGTGTGTAGAGTGTTGCAGACAGACCTCGCAATGGCTGTGTCGCACTCATGAGCAGGAGGAGCCCGGCACGGCGTGAAGACAGCCGTCTCGCTAGATAACGGACCTGGCAGCCACAACGACTGGCCCTGCCGCGAGAAATACGTTGGAAGCTTCTGCGACTGGGATAGGTGGGAGGACAGCCATGCTTGGTGCCCAGGGCTGCCGGTCCAGCCTAGACATGGTGGCAGTTGGGAACGGAACCAACAACGCTAACGGACCCCAACATCCTGAGTTTGATTTTGGGTTGGTGGATCACTCACACTGTTTGCTGCTGGGCCGGGCTTGGGCACGCCGGGAGAAGACGATCCCGGACTGCCTAGATGGGCTCAGATGGGCACATGGTGTTGAGTTGGGAGGCCGAGGTTCTGAGCTCCAAGAGAGGAGCGAGCGAAGAGTGCGGGTGGTTTGCCCTGTCGAGGTTTCGAGGGCAGGGAAGGAGCGGCTCTGGCCACACCAAACGGATGACTTGGCTGGACGCAGCTGCCTACATCAATTGTGCAGTTCTCGGGCCTGCCCCCACAGCCTACCTTAGGGTACTTCACCCACGATAGGTACGGGCTCATCAGTGTTGGCGATGGAGTTCGAAGTACATGTGTCCATGGATGACCTCGTGCAGCTCAAGGTGCAAGCATACATCATGTTACACTCCACCACATCTCCAAAGTCTCACTCACGCCCTGCCGCGAAAAGCACCGAGCGCTGGACCGGCGGAGTCTGCCCAGCGACGCTGAACCAACACCCGCCAGTTTCGAGCCAACTGTGCCCATCTCGTAAGCAGACATCGCCCCATGCCACCCCAGACGCTCCCAGGGCCCATGGCGCCTATTTGCCGCGACATTGCTACCATGCCGGTGCTTCGATCGAGGGTACCTGCAATGCGCCTCAGGGTTACTATGTGCGAACCTGGCTGCATGTGTCTGCATTTGCCAACTCCTTGGAACCAACGGCCAGCACCAGTGTGCTCTCCTTGGGTGGCCAGCCTGGCGACCTTGGCCTCAGCTCACCTCCGTACCGGCGTAGTGGTCCACAGGCTTGCTTGTGCAGCAGTCGCGCCCATCAGAGCGATCTCGGCATATCAAGCGACAGGTACGAGAGACAATGACCACACGTACTTCGTACTCCGCGACAGCTCTGTCAGGTAATACACGGCATAGCCCAGACTGTAAGAGCTGCCTTGCCGGCCGCCATCAGGCAGGGATGCGGCAACAGGCGAAAGAAGAGCTCCCGACCACGACGAGTCACATTGACACGGGCCATGCAGGAGATGATTGCGGCATCCTCCCGAGGCCGATTTCCCCAAATGGACGTGGTCAAGGCTCGTCAGGCTGCCGCTTCTAGTCGGTTGGCAATATCCTCCGGCCATGTCCGTTGTGATACCGAAGCGTTTTCGAGTGACGCGTATGGGCCAAGGGCGAGGTTCCCCAGCTAGGGACCAGTGGCCACGGGGAGAGATTGAGTGTGCTCAACGAAGACGCCACGGCTCTCTTGTGTCTACCCGCTTGCCGAAGTGTTGACAGGGGTTTGTACGAGCAACGAACATCCCGGCTCAGACCACCAGCCCATGCTCGGCGGCCTTCAACGATATCCAACGGGACGTTCCTTGTTCTATGTCATTTCAAAAAGCAACCAGCACGGCCGCCCGCGGGCAGTATGATTCGCCTTGCGGTCCCATCTTCTCTCCCCTGTAGGTCGCTCCTGAGAGCCCCGGCAACATCTTTCTGGCATGGTGGCTCAATATGTTGGTTGTGTCAGCCCTCCACTTTTATTGTGCAGTCGACCAGGGACTCCGCCAAATGCCAGCGTTGTCCCTGATTTGCAGATCGCCCAACCCGAACCAGCTAGCCTGACAAGCACATGGATGACGTTTGGGCTGCTTGGGGGTGGACTGACTACGGACCCCAGCCGTGCCTGGGTGGATGCCCCCTAGGGTGCAGATGCTAATGCACAGGCACGTATCGTGCAAGGGCCGGGGGCTGGCCTGCCCGCGTCGATGGCGGACGGCACGCAGAATTTCTCAGTCTGCGTGGCCAGGTACTCGTTTTCCACAGTCCTTGTCACTCGACCTTCCAGATACTTGTCACAGCCAGCCCGTGACATCCCTCCACTCCGACCTGATCACCAGCCGTGCCAGGATCTCCCTCCTCTCTCCCCCGGATGCCACTCCATGACGATGCCGCCTCTATATCCTCACAACAACATCGGCTCTCGATAGGCCCAGAGCCGACCATCTCTGACCGCAGCCAGTCCAAGGCATCCAGCCAACGGGGTTTTGTTTGATCATACATCCCACACACCAACACGACAAACATGGGGGTTTCTTCATCACCAACATATCCATCAGCATAAACGGCCTCTCCAAACTGGGTGGTCCCAGGTATAAAGTCAAACCACTTCCGCTGCAGACTTGCAATACCTATCCCAGCATCAAGCAACACCACTGCTTTGCTTCAGTACCATTCGACAGCTTCACAAGCCCAGCACTCCTCTTCCAAACGCCACCTTATTGCGCTCCCGACACTGTCACTACGAGAAAGTTTGCGGCCGATACAAGCCGACCTTGCCCTCTTCTCCTGACAAAGTAATTGTATGTGGTGACTCGCCTGGCCACCGTGGCGGAAGCTCCCTATCAATGCAAGCTAATATGATAAGTCTCAGGAACAATCATGTGCATCCTCTGGATCGAAGTGTTCAAAAAGTGCGGGTGCAAGCACGAGATGCCAGATATCACTGTGTGCCCGCACAAGCCTCCTGGAGTGGACCCCAGGGACTGCTCCAAGTTCAAGACCGAGGAGGACGAGAAGGACGGCGCTTGTGATGACCACGACACGTGAGTCTGTATGTTGCTGAGTCCAGCCTGCCAGCTTCCGCCGGATCATGCTCCGACGGCTAACATAAGCCTTGGCTATCAGGAATGGCACAACTTGAGCACACCTCCCAGCAATGCTCAAACAGCTCCACAAAGAACACTCGGATCGCTCCGTGGACCCATTCAAAGAATACCCTGCGAGCAATCGCATGCCACCATGCATTTTCAGTCTAGGACCGCGACTATAATCATGTATTTTGTCCGTGGTCCTCCCCATTTCCTTGGTCGACTCGGCTGGGCATCGACATACCTGAAAGCGCTGCCAGCAACTCCGTCCTCTTATCTCGAATGCATCTTGCAGTTCCGCGACGCTGCGTCGATATGCCCATGCGGTGGTACGGATGTGAGCTGTTACCTGTCACTTGCGTGAAGCCGAGCCTACGCACGAGTGCCTTCATTCCTTTTCATAGTCCATATCTCTCCAATACAATCACACTCCCTTCTCAAGTCAGTACGATGAGTTGATGGTGCATGGAGTTCTGTGTGGACGTACTGCGCAGGAAGCAGCCCCCCTACACTGGCGCTGTTTCACAACGATTTTCTGTGCGGGGCCGAATGACGTCCCCCAATTGCTTTTCCCCGTGTTAAAGACAGTTGACATGCTTCTTTGCTGCTGGTGGGACTTGTGGCAGCAGCTATCAGCTGCAAGTCAGGCATAATTCGTCTCAAGTGCGCCGCAACATGCGACGTGAGCGATTGGACAACGGCGGATGCGGATTTGGACCAGACAATGGACAAACGCTTATTGGGGGCCAAATCCTAGGCAGTCAAGTCAGATCATGATCTTCTATTGATAGACCATGATTGGACTGTACGCCGGATGGAGTCTGCCCATGACAGTCGAACAGTCCCGCAATTGGTCAGCCCCGGACAAAATGCTGTGCTAAACGTGCATGGGCCCTGCAGGATCGAAGGATCATGTGATTTCGCGGCGAGAATGCGACGCAATCTTCGTGCAGTGAGTCGAGTATAGTCTTGCGTGAGTGGCTCTTCGGACAGAAAACCACAGAGAACCCCTTCCGATGCCCGCGGAAACGGCGTCCTTGCAAGCCTGTCATCTCCCAGGCGAGGAGGCAATAATCCGCCCCTCGCCCGAAGCATTGCAAGCATGGATATCCTCGGGCGACCTGCCGCTGCCTGAATCTTGTGACCACTGGAGGGTACCCCCGAAATCAGAGACGGTGCAGGTCGGAATGACAGGGTCATTAGTGTGGCCGCTTCTCCAATTCGGCTGGCTGAGGCTGCGCTGCCGAGCAGGGGTGTCTCACCCTTGACGCCAACATCGAGCCTACGCAGTAGTGATGTGATGCTGCAAAGTGGACTCGTCTGAACGTTCGGATGAGCTTAACAGTGACTGGAAGAAACCCTCACAGACTCTAGCATGCCCTAAGACGGCGGGCGGCAGATCCCGACAGCGCAACTCGTGTATTGCCATAGACATGAGTGTATCTGTTACGAGGTCCCGTGTAGCCGTTGCGTGATCCCCAAGACTTTTGTAAGAACCCTGATCCCTGGGAACGTAACGTCGCTGAGATACTTGCGGAGGAGCAGCGGTCCACTAGCAATGCACGTCGTTCAGATGGGCTGCGTTGTCAGGCCGCCGGCTCCCAACTAGTGGAGGCGGCCCCTCCTGGGATGAGGCCGGACGGGCACCAGGCCGTAATCTGCTAGCTTCCGTTGGGTTCCGGGTGACAGCTGAGCTATGGGCCAGGGATGGACGCAGTACGAGTAGTCGGTCTGGTGAGCTGTTCAACAAGTCGTCTCGGAATGCACATGCCCACTAAACGCCAAGGTCGCCAGGGACTTGGGACAATTGAGTACCATTGTAGTGAGTCGCATGGGGTCTGGGCGGCGGATCTGATGGAGTCACCCGATGAGCATCCATGGAGAACTCTCTGCTGTTGTCTGATAGCCGCAAGCTGCTCGGGCAGGCGGACAGGCCACCATCCCTGCACGCCCTGCAGGTATGGCGAATGGCAAGCGAGTAGCTGCGCATAATTAGCCGCCGAGGTCGTGCAGCCATGCCTGCATGATGCATCGGTGGCGCTCAGCGCGGCGTCCATTGGCGGAAGGTCATGATCGAGGCGGCGCAGTAGGGCGGATCATGATGGCGAACAGACAATGGAGGTTGAAAAATGCCTTGAACTGAGAGATTGGCTCGGGATCGCCCAGCAGGAAGGAATCAATTTCTCTCCTCGAGTGGGGAGACGGGTTTGTGCCTCAGGCATCAGGTTCGTGAATGCCCACTTTTCTCAGGTGGTCGCAACTTCCAGATCCACACCTCGTTGCAACCTTGGAACCTTGGAAGGTTCAGTGAGTTCGTTCTCTGGCCTCCAGGGCTGAGCTGAAGCCCAGATGCCATCATGGATGGTATCCAGCCCAGGGCATCGAGAGCGCAGAAGCGCATCTGTAGCATGCCTGGGAATGCTCCAATCAGAGGCTAATCCACGGATCTTGAGACCCGGCACCACCGCAAGACGAAACCCAGGCCTCAAGGTGTGCCAGCCCTGGAATTCCAATTCGCCCAGCCGGCATCTCGTCACGCTTTCTACTTACTTCGCGATAACACCAGCTGCCGCATCACATGTCCCTAGTATCTTATCCCAGCCGCCTTAGTCTTTGTAAGCAGGCGGGTTGGCATATCTTCCAAGTCTCTCGATCAGATCGCATGCAATCACGAGGCAGCGACCTGCTTCAGCCCGCCGATTCCGAAGTGGCACACGATCGACTCGCACCATCGCGTCTCGAGGCTTCGTTCATGGCGCGCGGGATTGGATATGACGGACTTGTTTCGACAAGTCGACTCTCACACGTCTTTCAAGTGTGATATCACGTCCTGGAACCGGGGTCGCAGCCAGGATGATCACTCGAAGGCCCGCGCCATCCCAGCCCCGGGCTCAGTTATATTCCCCGTTCATCATCATTGTCGGCTCCGCGATCAAATCTGTTTCATTGTCGCAATCTGCCAATTTGCAACCCTGTCCACACTCTGCCGGCCATGCTTCTGATCCCTGCTAGCCCCAAACCGTCCTCGCCAGAGCATGGGAACTGGTTTCCAGAAGACTTAGAGAAGCATGGATCCGAGCTAGGCATCATGACAAGAGCTTGACGATTACCAGACCAACATTGGTAATTTATCCAAGGATCGCAGAACAACAGGCATCAGGCTATGCCCCAGGCTCTGAGTGGTTCATGTCGTGGCAAGTATACAGGGGTGCTGCATCGAGAAACGCCCTTTCCGATACCGTTTCTCGCGACGATCCCAATCCATGGCGCCAGCCACAGACAAAGAAACACTAATTTTCACGAAAGGTTGGCGATAGTTGTGCGAGTGCGCACGAATCTCCATGCTCGATGTCCTTCGTTAAGGGCCACTCTGCTACATCAACCTTCACGCGATCGCACTCATCCCGAGGTGGAGACCAGGGTACCATGCCAAGAGGAGTGCTGTGCCTCCTTCCCAACAACGTTCATACGACGTTTTATCCTGGCAAAGGACCGAATTTCCAGAACATACGGAGCAGAGCGACCGCGGAGCGGCAACACAATAGCTAAGAGGACCGGTGTGCTCATTGCGTAAGACTGCTATCTTGTTGTGGGTGGATGACAGGGTGGCAATCTCATCACTGCATCCCAGGTAAGCACACCCAATAAGATCGCTCACGTCATCACAAGTACATGAACTGCTGTCTTGGCAAAGCCGCCATCCCGAGCCGTCGTCTCTCATAGCACTGTCGACCCTTTGGCCGAGCAACTCTACCTTGGACGCCACTCGACTGTCTCTCACCCTGTCACTAATTCAACAAGATACCTGAATAGGTTAATGACAGAACGGCTCGGTCACGAATATTCGCTGTTTCAGGCTTGTGTGGCAACCACTAGAGATTGCAGTTCAAAACAAAGCCACCGAGCTGCTTGCAGATCTACACCATCGCCTCTTGCAAGGCCCCAGGCCTCACCATCACGGCAAAGCGTTCCAGTCTTAAGTCATGTGGCTCAATCAAAGGATATGACAGTGCATATAGCCGAAAACCCAGCCATTTCACTACCGAATCACTACAAATCCGACCAGCCTCTCGCACAGCGTCATTATTGTTATCCTTCTTGATAAGCTGATAGTGTTTCAAGCTGGAGTTGGGTCAGAGCGGCAGGGCAGGCCACGCAACTCCACAGTATCGGAAGACGGAAATAGTGCTGTGCGGGAAAGCCTCGGTGCGTGATCGATCCAATTTGTGAAGCGGTCAAGTTTATGCTGTCCGCCGAAGTGTTCCACCAAAACGCATGCGAGTATCAAAAGTATCATTGGGCAACTCAACCCCGTCGTTTACAACATCGGCAGCTCTACATGCTCCGGCAGAAAACCTTACCATGAGTCCGTGCGATTGCCAACTAGGAATAATATGCACGAGCAAATGTAATAAACTCCCTAAAACAAAGTGTACTAAGTCAACCAAGGGGATGTTCACCGGCGTCGAAATGCTTGACATCAGCATATGACGCTTTGGGGTATCGTACCTACGGTTGGCTATCAACGCACCCTGACAACGACCGAACAAAGCCCGTGAGCTTGCTAACGGCATGGGTTTACAACGAGGCTTCATATGCTCACGAGTTGACCAAGCCAACAAAACGCAACGCAAGTGGTAAAGGTTCACTATGCATCATGGACAATATCCATCACTGTTGTGGCGGCGGTGTGCCAGCAATTGCACCAAGCAAGCCGCATCCCTGCACGGCGGCTATCTGACGAACCGCAAGCAACCAGGACCATGGATCACGACGCACTCGGTCGCCCTGGCAATGTGACCAGGTCATCTGCGGATTCACTGCTTCTTCCGATCAGCTAGGCTCCATCGCACGGGCAAAAGTCGGGTTCGATACGAAGGCCTGCAGATGCCACATTGCCGTTGGGGCGCGGCAGCGGTGACCAATGACCAGTACTTGGGAGTGAATCGACGATAATGCCTCGCCAAACAGCCCAATACGGCCGATGGGCTGAGCTTCAGGTCGCATAAGACTACCGGTCCAACAACGCGGCCACGACTGCGACCGCGGGACGATCCTGGACGCTGTCACCCTGGATGCAGAGCATGATGCGGCCAAGCGACCCGCAAGATGAGGTGGATCTGCAGCGAGCGGCTGTAGCCGCGGTACCCGCATCATCCCGATGAAGCCGAGGAGGCGGACATCACAGCTCGCGCGCAAATCAACCACTCAGAGTTCACGGAACAGCCGCTGCGCGCTTGTATGCCTGAGTGGTGGCCCCGGTCCACGCCGCTCGACCAATCAGATGTTATACTGCGCCTATTAGCCGCTGTCTACCGGATCCCTGTCCGTTGGTGCTGGAGATGAGTCCAATCAACCACATATGAACCGTGGCCAACCGCATAGGGCATCGAGCTTGCTGGCAAACTCTGCAAAAGGCAGGCAGAGCATGTCAATGGCCGGCGATGCCATCACACTGCAGTTACTGCGGATACCACAATCTCGGCCATGCATACTACTGCCCCCAAGACGAACACAGGTACCCCCAGATGGCCTCTTTGTACCTCGACAAGCGTGGTACATGTGCTACAAAGCCTGAATTCCCCTTGTCCGTGCAGTTGTGGATTTCCTTCTCGTGCGGCGGAATGTTGGTTAGCATCCTTGCTAGTCAGGCTAGGCTTGGGAACTCCACGTAGAAGCATGCCGCCCATGTAGACGGTAGCCTTGGTTGCTTCCACATGTGACTAAAGTTCCTCACATGAGCACTCCTGAACGCCCGATCGTCAACAGCCAACACAGCAGTCTCGGACGCTGATACGTGCTTCAGATGAGGCCAGGCGGCGTGTTCATGACATAATATGAAGTGACATTGGATATCAGGGCTGCCCGGCGCAAAAAGTCGCTGGTCAAGCACGGCGCCGATTGAACTTGGCATGCTGCCGCACCACAGCCACCAGGGCTCTACCTCAGGACCAATGAGTCGTACTAGGCTACCCGACTCAGCAAGGCATTTGCACCTCTTCCATGCTAGACCGCGGGCTCTTGCCAAGGCCGTGATCGCACTGGACAAGTCTCCTCAAGAGGACCGGGTATCGATCAGGAGCAACCAACAGGCATGCTACCCAATTCCTACTTTACCTCGCACCGGAAGTGCAGTCTTTCTGACGGCGCCGGATTCGTTGGTGGTTGATTGTGCACTTTTGGAGGCACGGGTCACTGCCTTGTTCCTGGCGATGTGTGAGCCAACAGCACCGTTGCTACATTCCGGTTGGACCATCGAATGGTCGTCACAGCCCCGGAAAGTGGCGTAGTGTGATATGGCTTGCCATCTGCATTAGGCCCTCCCTTCCGGGAGCGGTCCGGGATTCATCACCGCCACTTGGACGTGAATATTGCGTAGAGGTGCGTTCATGCGAGCAAGGCCCGCTCCCGTCTGTGTCATGCGGAGTGTATCGATCCTGCCGCCAACAGTATCTCCAGCATGGGTTCTGCAGCACGGCTAATCTTTCGAATGTCCAACCTGTGCAGGTACCTACCCAACAACCCCCCTGAGGGGGGTGGCGTCGCGGCTGCGCGTGTGTTTCTCGCCGTGAGGGGTCCGTCACAACAGCGAAGTCGGCCCGGCCAGCCAGCGCTGTCTGTGATGAGGGACGGCATTGGTGGTCCCGATATCACGTGTGCCTGTCACGGGGTTGCAGTGCGACGACACCCTCTCCCTCTCAGCTTGGGAAGCTGCATAGTTTGTCTACTGCTATGTTGGCCATGTAGAGATTATCGGCCGCGGTGCCTGGAAAATGAACCATCCGTGGGGTCGGAAGGGGGCCAGGGGGGGCTTGTGGCACACGGGTGGCGCACTCCGTGATGGTTTCTCCTTGGGGGCCAGCGGCAAAATGATCCTCGGAGTGCCGGCTCCGTTGCTAAACCGTGTGTGTGCGTGTGCGTGTGTGCGTGTGATAGCTGCGTTGTGCCAAGGAGTGGTAACCGAAATGTTTGTGGTCACTACAGCATCGTGGATCCGCCCGAGCACCCTTCCCCCTTCTAGTGGCGCTCGCAGAGTTGGCATGCGCGGATTCGCGGGCTGGGGGCTGTATCGAGTTGCTCATTGTGCAGTGCCCCTGGGGCCGGGAAGAGGAGATCGTCAAGCACGACAGACACGCCATGTTGGACGAAGGAGACAGGCATGGGAGCGTGGAGACACGAAGGCAAAGAACTGTAGACGATCTTGAGCAGAGGTGGGCGGTAAATTGGGAGTAGTCTCGCTCTCTGAAGAGCTGATCGCAGACTGACCGCCCCCATGCTTTGGATAGATTGATGATGAGTTCCAGATTCGCTATCCTCGAGCACAAAATGAGAAACACGAAGTGTCTGAAACCATCAGGAAAGCAGTAGCGATGGAAAGCTATGAAATACATCAAAGCCAGCCCGGCCCTGGGCAATGTCCTAGGAAGAGTAGCCATCGACTGGACTAAATCATTCGAAATAGTTCGAGAGCATGCAACCTCTGTTCGTGATCATGTTATGACACAGAAATCCACTGACATTCACGAGCGCCGGGCACCGTCCAGACTACACACGGTCATTGCGCGAGAGACCACTTCGTGATCTGAGCACAGAGATCATTCGAGATGTTTTGACCTTTCTCTGGTGGCCGGAATCGACAGAGCGCTATTTCCCCGGCAGAAAACCATGTTCGTGTCGGTAACAAAGCTGCCTTTTGTATCCGCAGCTCCGCTCTCTTGTCTCTTCATAAACAGCGTCCAAAGAGGCGGAAACGGAGTGTACATGTCATGGCGAACAGAAACGGCGGTTCCGGTGTCTAGTACTTTTTGGCACTGAATATTGCTGCCGAGTGATGATGTTATGATGGGTTCTCCGGAAGGACGACGCAGAGAAGAGACGTGTGCTTGTCACGCATGGGAAGGCAGCTTCATCAGAGTCTCCCCACAAGGAGGTCCTGCACGGGAATTTCTTGCCCTGATGAATGACCACAGCGACCAAAAAACCGTGGACGATTCATGATCGATTCTTGCGGCTGCTGTTCGAGCTGCTGAGGCACCTTCGTCATCTTTCTGACATGTTCTGACCATGGCAAATCGCAAGCATGATATTCACGGGAGTGCTGTGCTTGATGTCCGATATACTCCTGAGTATCCTTTATCCCCCTTTCCATACGCCGATTCAAACTGCCTTGACAGTGCAATACATTAGAAAAAAGAAAAAAGGTGACACAAAAATGAAGGGGGTTGTGGGATGAATACCGTCTTACTGATCATCACCGCCGCGATCCCGCACAAACATCGACGCGAGGACATCATGTATCACCTGTAGAGAATGTAGAAGCGCCACCATCATCGCCCACTTCATCTGCTCATCGCAGTACTCTTCCTGCGCGGACCGGTCGAAACTCTCATAGGCAGGAGGGGTGGCGGCTTCCTGCTGCCGTGCCAACCTCTCCATCTGGCAGCGCTCGAGGAACACATCCCCCGTGACTTTCTGGAGCTCGGCGCGCAGGGCCGCCACGGTGTCTGGCCTGATGCGCGCGAACTCTATGTACGTCAGCCCGCCGGTGATGCTGTAGTCGAGCCAGTCGGAGGGGTTGTTGGAGAGGATGCGCTCGAGGGCGGCCTTGAGGGTGGAGAAGGAGGTCGTGATGTCTGTGACGGAGACTGCTATCGGGGAGCTTGCGTGGCTGACGTCGGCGGTTGCTGTGCCTGCTGTGGGAGGACTGGTTCGGGATGTCTGGAACTGGGCGAGTTCTTCCGTGGTCGCTACGATCTGGTCCTTGAGGGCGTAAAGCTCGCGCCGGAGTTGAAATATCACATCGTTGGGACCTGGTCGTGATTGGCGGTGGGTGGTTTCATGCCTTCGTGTAGTGGGCAACGTGGTAAAACATGGCGGATCTGACGGGGGATGTGTTCTAGAAGTCCGCTGCGTGTCGTCACTGTCGACAAGAGACTGGAAGGTCATCGCCGCCGTGTGGAACTCGTCGAAGTCGGCCTCGATGATGGGCAGGAACTCATCCATCTGCGCCCACAGATCCGTCAGCATTTCTGTATGCCGCTCAACGTCCTCATCTGCGTCCATGTCTGCTTCTGCGCTATCGCGGTCTCCCAGTGCCTCTATCAGACGCTGCTCAGCGGCGAGCAACGCCTCCCGCAGGCGGGACAGCCAGTCATGCAGGCCGGGGTCCAGCGGCAGCGAGCGGCCGCCGTTACTGCGCTCAGGCAGCCAGTGCATCGTGTAGCCCTTTGCGATGGGGGCGAGAGACGCCAGCTGGCTCTTGAGCTTGACACACTGGGCTGTAAGATTGGGCAGCTGTTCTAGATTGCCGAGCCTAAAGCCTGCCGAGCTTAGCTCTAGAATGCCGTCGATGAGCTTGATGCTGGATGTGATGGAGTTGTGCAGGAAGGATGGGGCGATCCTGTCATCTTCTATGTGCTCTGAATCAGATCCGGTGGGATCGAAATCGGTGGCCGCCCGGTGGTCGTGCGAAGCTAGGAGGCTGGCACCACGTAGGCTGTTGTGCGTGACTGCTGTCTGGGCATCATCGAAGCTCATTATATCGTTCGGCCCCTGAGTGACCGTGTCAAACTGCCCCAGGTACAAGGGCAGCGCTGTCGCGCTGGTGCCGGGAGAGGAGGGTCTGCCCTCGAGGTCCCGGGTCTCGAAGCCATCCTGTGGTTGTGGACTAGGCCTGTCTTTGCGTGTGTATTGCGTGTCGCCCTCAATGTCCTCGTCGTCCTCGACATCGGTCGATAGCGACAAGATGGAGAAGGCGTCCGTGTCGATCTCTTGCCACTCGTCGTCAGTCGAGGTCCCATGGCGTGGAGGCTGAGCTGCCATGGCGAGATGTGTGCCACAGGCAGGCAAGACCCTTGAGTGCCGGTGCAAGGGACTGCAGCGATGGAGATTCCGATGTCGATTTCCAACGAACCCAAGCTGATGTGTCGATTAGCGCTCCGATGGCAACGTGATGGTCCGCGGATGTCGACGAGGCCCGGCAAGGCTGCTGCTGCTGCTGCCTGTTGACGAGCGTCGCGGCCCAGGACTGCGGGGCAGCAGCCAATCGACTTGAGCGATGCACTTTCTCATCCGTCCTGTCCGGCCGTGCGACTTGGAGCTGCCATCAGCTGGTGCTACCATATCCCTCTGCACGGGCGCTGCTGTGGGTAGATTTTTTCTTTCGGTGTGTCCAGAGGTGTAGGTTTTCCGCGTTAGTCCAGTGGTGGTCCTGGGCCACAACCGAGTGTCCTGACCCCATTCGGCCGGCTTACACGCAACTCTAGCGTAGCTGAACTTCACGATCTGATATCTACTTGAGGTGCCAGAAATCAATGATCAATCCCACAGCATAGCCATGCATCACTTTTTCGTTTGTTTCAACCATTAGAGCAATCGCTACAAACCAACTCTTGCACAATGCCTGCGCCCTCTCTTATTTTGTTATCCATAAAAGCAGAGAAGCAGATCCATCTCCGTACGATTTTGGGAGGGTTTTCCATCTTCTCCCAACCCAAGCCAACATGTTCAATAGGTCAGCCGCTTTGGTGCCCTCGTGCGTGGTGTTTGTTCTAGCTGTCCACACTTCCCAACCTTTGACGCTGCAATATAGTCTACAGCAGCGGCTACTGTGTGCATCAGAATCCATAAGATGGTGGTCAGCCTCCTATTGTTTTCGCTTTCGGGCCGGGTGCTCGCTTCCATTCTGAGGGGCTTCTCGCTGATGGTGCTGCTAGCCTTTGGGTTCTAGGGAATCGGAGACATGCAACGGAAGAGCACAATGCAGGACGGTGCCGCTTGCGCGAACCTGAAAAACAAGACACCAGATCGGGACACCGCGACACAATCGAAAAGTATAAAACTCACGGTTCTCGTTCATCTTGGTCTTGCCCTCGTGATAACTTCGGTGCTCTAGCTCTTCCCTGGCGTCACGGGTTACTGGACAACAGGCATAGTTCGCCCGGCAAGGCGGTGTGTCGAGCCAGTCCTCCTGATCAGAGTCAGGTGTTGATAGTCGCTCAATCTGTGGTGTTTGTGGCGGGGAGGGGGGATAGCATAGTCGTTGCGTGCCGTCTGCAACGAGCAGTGTAGCTTCTGGAGATCTTTTGTGGCGGGGAACAGCCACAATGACCGCTGCAGACTGCGGTGAAGAGGGGATAGTAGGAGGGAAGGGGGAGGTCCGCTGTGGCACGGCATGGTATGCTTCGCAGGCATTGACACTCTTTCGTAACGATGCCTTTGTAGTAGAAACATGAGAGGCATGATGACGACTTGGCTCTGTGAGGGTTGTGGGCGGGAAGAGGACAAAGTCTGGGATTATTGAGCTGCGCCGGCTCTCAACGACAGATGCCAAAGAGCCCGGGCGAGCACAAGGGCTATCCCATAAGGACAGGGGAGACGCGGATGGCATGAGGTGAGCAGCCTCGGGCCTATTAGAGCCGTGACCGAGACTCATGTGACGGCGCCTGTCTCTACCATGAGAAGGGCCAGCCATCGACCCGTGTGATGAGGCTTGCGATTTGGACTGGGGCCTGGGACTAGAGGCTAGGAGACGATGCCTGCTTCCGTGCTGGCCTTCCGTAGCACCCAAGCTTATGGAAGGCGTTCCATGGCTGCGGCTGAGCTCTTGGGGGAGCTGCCCTCCCCAGCACGTCGATAGCCTGGGAGGCGTCCGTGCCAGCAACGGTGAGAGGGTGCAACTGTCTGCAACCATTGTTCCGGCATCAGATATAGATGGAGCACCTGCTATTGTGGTCAGCAACTTCCTATATCGAGGTGTCTCAAACAGGGTAGGGGGTGTCGACGACATACTCTGGGATATCACGTGCTGGCAACCTCTATCAAGGCGAGACATGGTCCCAAGTGTGTTCAAACAACTTGTAGTAAGTCCAAGTTGTGTAAAAGTGGATTCTATCGATGGAATCCGATGATATAGGGACTTGCAGATGAAGGAGGGTAAGAGGAGGAGGATCAGAGGAAGGGGGGAAGAGAGGTCTTATACGGAGGTCGAGCTGCAAGGAAGCACGGCAGGCCTTTCCCCTCACGGACCAATCAGAGTTGAGCACTTACAACCACACCCCACGTCTAAGTCTGTCACCCGAGTGCCTTCTGAGTCCTGGCCCAAAGGCATCGATGTGGGAGGTTTCTGAGCTTTCGCTGAGTAACTAGACTTGCTCAAATCGTCCATTAAGTCAGGGACCACAAGCTGCACAGTCAGAAACGCCATAGGCTGCGAGAAAGAGGGCATTCACCTGAGCATGGACTTGAGCAGCGTCACTTGCCTGTTTAGTGCTTGATCGGATCTGTGAAGACCATCAAAGTATTGATGCGGCCTGTTTGAAGCTTTGCATGCTATTTTCGACCCGATTCGCTTCGTTGCTTGTGCTGGCGAGGACTGAGGACTTCGGCTGCTGATATTCAACATCTGTCATGGCAGGACGTCGCTGGAGTTGCCGTGATTGGGCAATAGACCGTGATGTGGGGTCGCGCTTCAGTCTCAGTGGCCAGTCACACTTTAGGCGGAGTCAGGAAATCGCACTTCCGCAGGCCAGTCGAAGATGAAAAACATATCACATCCCTTTGCCACATAGCACACCCTAAGGTATACACGCGCGGGAGGCATAAGAGAAGCGTCCTCATATCTTGGCGATGCAGTGGCCGCTCGATGACCAACTGTCTGTCCTGACCATTGGGGTGGAACTGAAATATGGGACCTCTGTTACGCTCAAGTCCTACGGAACCTGCTTAGCTCAGCAGTCCTGGACACGCTTGGGCAGGATGCGCCAGCCACACTGACTTGACATGGCGCCACAAGACGCTTCCAGCACTCGATGCCCATGCACCACCAGCCACCTGCAAGGCACTGGTGAGTGGGCTGCACCAGTGGGTCACAGGCAGCTCCAGCCTGGACAATCACAGACCAGGGGTGCAAGCTATCACGGATTCTCGCGCCCCGGAGATTCGAGCACCGAACATTATCTCGACCACCACCGGTATCGATTTGCACCACGTTTCGAATCGCCGCAACCCTGCGCAACAGTCGACCGTCCCATTCCGAGCCCATTGAGCTTGTCTCCAACGTCACATAACCGCGCGTCCGACGAAAGCACCGCCAAGATGGGCAAGAAGAAGCGCGGGCACCCCGACGTCGAGGAGATCCTGTCGCGAGCATGGTGCTACTATTGCGAGCGCGACTTTGAGGACCTGAAGCTCCTCATCTCCCATCAGAAGGCCAAGCATTTCAAGTGCGAGACCTGTGGAAGGCGCCTGAACACGGCTGGCGGTATGTCGACGTGGCATTGCGATTTACTTTCGCGGCAGGACGACATTACTGACTTCTCTCTCCCGACACTCTACAGGTCTGTCCGTGCATATGAACCAGGTTCACAAGGAATCATTATCCCACGTCGAGAATGCGCTTCCCAACCGGCAAGGGCTCGACGTCGAGATCTTCGGCATGGAGGGTATCCCCGAGGAGATTGTCCAGCAGCACAACCAGCGCATCATCCAGAACTTCTACCAGGCACAGGCCGACCGCTTCGCCGCGACAGGCAACCCGCCTGCCGGTCAGAACCCGAACCGGCCGCAGAAGAAGATTAAGATGGAGACCCCCGAGGAGATAAAGCAGAGGCTGGCGGAACACCGAGCGAGGCTCGCTGCGCAGAAGGCTGCGAATGGCGGTGTTGCACCGCCTCCTCCAGTGCCCGGCGCGAGGAGTTCTGCCCAACAGCAGCAGCAGAGCGTGTCCCCCGGCTCTTTTGTAAGTCTTACTCTCTTGAGCCAAATATGGTGGATGGCGACAGGGTTCAGGAGCTAACGTTGCACTTCACGGCAGGCACAAAACTCACAATTCCCACCTCCCGGCGGCCAATACCCCGGCTACCCGCCACAAAGCGCGCCAGGCTATGCCGCACCGCCAGGCGGCCAGTACCCGCAAGGCTACCCAACGTCGAGCCTCCCACAGCGACCAGGCGCTGGCTCAAGCTTGCCCCCTCGCCCCGGTCAACAGCCGGGCTGGCAGCAGCAGGGCAGCGCATCGACCATCGACGAGCTGGTGGCGAGCGCTGGTCGGCCAGCAGATCACGTGGACGACATGATCAGGAGTCTGGAGCAAGGAGGTGCGGCAGCGGCGCCTGCACAGGATGCTGCCGGGTCCGAGAAGAAGTCGAAGAAGGAGAAGGACAAGAACGTCAAGATGATCTACGAGGACGAGCTCAGCCCGGAGGAGCGGATGGCCATGATGCCGCGGTATGCTTACGTGCCAGCAGCGGCGTAGTGTGAGCATTAGCCATCAGGCCATTGTATGTATTAGTACACATCTGCAAGGCTGCAGCTTACTGCGGAGAAGCGAGGAAGAGATTCCCGACGGCACGATCGAGCGAGCTGTCTGTCGTGCTTTGCGGTCAATAGCTCGCCATCCTGGTTTTTATTACAATAGAGCATGGCGTATTTTCTGGTTCGACTGACCCCATTGCACATTCCTAGTGCACGCTCCCGAATTGTTGAAACATTGGCATCTGACAACGAACAAGAAACCATTTCCCACTTGAGGGAGCTTGCGTGGCCGAACAAGCAGGCAGCCATTGACGCAAACCGGATGACGATGACTGTCATGCAGGGGCTGGCTTGACCTTTGCGTGGTTCCAACTCCGAACTCCGCACGGCAGATCAGACCCCCCGAAATTGCAACACCAACACCCTCAGAAAGTGGAGATCTGACTTACAACTTGCCATGCTTGTGGTCTCCCCTTGACTTTCTTCCAATTCATATCGTATATAGCAGCCATTCTCCTCTGCCGTCCTTCGCTCTTCTACGTTTGATCGCACGCACCCGGATCTCTTCGATCAATTGCATCGATCGATCTGCTGTACCGGCCAAAAGGCAAAGAGCTGCACCACCTCCGCGTGCACAGTCGGCATCCGACGGCGCGAGGCGATCTTGCGCGTCATGGCGTCACCATATCCCGGCAACGACAAGGTCGGCACAGTCGATATGCCCGATTCCATGCTGGCAGGCATCGAGAGCAAGAAGCCTGGGGCGAGGAGGACGCTGGCGACAGCAGCACGCACGAGTCCTCTGCGTGTAGTAGCTGGTGGCCTACTCTGCGCCGCAGCGGTCTTTGCCGTGAACAGCCTCCGTGGTAGCGCGTCATCCCTGCCCCTGCCGGCGCACTGGAAGGGAGACCTTGGTCAGGGGGCCGGCGCTGGAGCTACTCCAAGCCAGGAAATCAATGGCAGTGAGGATAGGTTCGACTGGTCAAAGGTCAGTTTGGCATTTCGTCTCCGGAACTTGTCTTCGTTTGGGGCGGGCATCCTCGCCAGGGTTGTACTACTTCAGACAGATAGCTGATAAGCAGCTGCTTGGGCGCCGATCACTTCATCGTGTGTTCGCGAAGCTGACTTGATCTATAGATCACCCCGACCGAGGACTTTGAGTTTCATCCGTGCTTCGGCGACTACCAGTGTGCTCGCCTGTCTGTGCCGCTAAACTGGAACTTGACATCGGTGTCCTCTGATGAAAGGCTGGCCCTTGCCGTCATAAAGTATCCAGCCAAGGTGCCCGTCACAGACTCACGTTATGCCGGGCCGATCCTACTAAACCCTGGTATGCTCCACCCTGCTTTCATGCTTGAGATTATACTGACCCTCCATGATTGTAGGCGGCCCGGGAGGCTCTGGCGTGTCACTCGTGCTCAAAATTGGGAAGCAGTTCCAGGTCCTCGCAGATCCTCATGATGATCCCGGGGCACCAATCGACGACAGCAACGGCGACAGATATTACGACATCGTCAGCTTCGATCCTAGGGGCGTTGGCGCAACCACCCCACGCATGGCCTGCTTCCCCGACATGGCTGCGTACGGCAACTGGAAATCCAGCGCGCCCTCCGGGTTCCTGCTAGAGGCGTCCGAGTACGTTTTCCATGAGTCTTGGGCAAGATCGTTCGCTTTTGGGGACGCCTGCGCTCGACAGCGTGGCGGCGGTGACCAGCCCAACATCATACACTACATGAACACGCCGCAGGTTGTCGAAGACATGATGGCCATTGTGGATAGGCACGCCCAGTGGCGGGAGCGCACAGCCAACAAAATGCTCCGCCATCCCTCCCACAGAGGCTTATCGAAAGATGAGGTCTATGCCATCCAGGAGAGGACGGCCTTCCAACCGGGCGAAGACAAGCTCAACTATTACGGCGTCAGCTACGGTACTCTCCTCGGCCAGACGGCGGCTACAATGCACCCGGGCCGTGTCGGGCGCATGGTCCTCGACGCGGTCGTTGACGCCGCAGATTACTACGCCCTCGGTTGGACGACGAACCTACAGGATACGGACCGGATCCTCGTGCGCTGGTCGGACTACTGCCAACAGTCCGGCTCCAAGGACAAGTGTCCGTTCTACCTCGAGACTGCGCCTTCCGGTTATCTCCCTGCCGTAATCGCCCACTTGACAAATAGCTTCATGGAATCGCCCAAGCCGCTCCCGCCAAGCGACAAGTTTGGGTCGTGGGTGTTTGGCTACCACAATATCATGGACTATCTCATGCGCTCGCTTTACCAGCCTTTCGCCAAGGCCGAGGACATTCTTAACGTGCTTAGATGGGACAGCGGTGAGGCCGTGGAGAAGGCCGAGGCATGGAAGGCTCATGGCATCCCTGGTCAGCCGTCACGAAGGTGCCTCGAGGCCGGCCCCTGGTCGGAGCCGTGCATAACGGAGCAGGGAGATGACTTCTCAGTGACAGGCATCCTGTGCTCTGAAGGCCCGGACATCAGCACCGTGACCAAGGACGAGTTCCGTGACTACATGCACCAGCTCCAAGGTCAGAGCGATGTCATGGGCACGTACTGGGCCTCGATCCGCTTGAGCTGTATCGGGTGGAAGGGAAGGCCAGCATGGGAGTTCAAAGGCAGGTCTCTCCTCCCACAAGTCTTGCTCAAGGATCACTTATTACGCAACAGACTCCTCAT
The DNA here is from genome assembly GCA_001566295.1 of Microdochium bolleyi. Lineage (NCBI taxonomy): Eukaryota > Fungi > Ascomycota > Sordariomycetes > Xylariales > Microdochiaceae > Microdochium > Microdochium bolleyi. The sequence continues at coordinate 1,221,294 of KQ964250.1, forward strand.
GGCGTCCTTCCGCACTTCGACACGCTTCTTATGTGATTCGAGCCTGCTAATATATGCCTTCATGGACTTAGACAGCATCGGCGCGACGACTGCCAACCCGATCCTCTTCATCGGAGCATCCTACGATCCAGTCACGCCCATCCGCAAGTAAGTGCTGCCGGACATTTAACATCACCTCTACTGTTTATCTAAGAGAGAACAGCCACTTCACGCTCATAAAGACCACCAGCTGACCAGCTTCTTCTCTACAAACAGCGCCCGCGCCGCGTCAAAGCTCTTCCCGGGCTCCGTCGTGCTGCATCACAACTCCGAGGGCCACGGGTTCTACCGTAGCCCAAGCATCGATACTGGTAAGGCGTTCAGGGCGTTCTTCCAGCACGGCGAGCTGCCTGATCCCGATGCCAAGCCGGCAGAGCCCGAGTACCGGCCATGGATAGGCTGCGTGAACAGGCGCACGAACTGTGAGAACCGGACTGAGGAGGATGAGAAGCTCTGGAGAGCGTTGGAGGTCATGGCGCGGAGTTAGATACGAGTCGCCTTCCTACTGGGGAAGGGTTTGATAGGTGGAAGAAATGATGCAGTAGCATTTTGTCAGTGAGGGCATTCCCCCATTGTGCCTTAACCCAGGCTTGTCAAGAATGTTATTGCTCGGGCATATGTCAAGGACGGATAGGTTCTGGCTCCCTTCTTAGAAGACGAACTCTGCAGACACATGATTTCCTGTCGTTACCGAGCTCTTGTTGTACACAGTTGGGAAAAGGGAACATACAGACATGTTTGAGTTCTCGTCAGATACGCGTGCTTCCGGTATCCCGAGTAGGATACTACAGCACTCAGCCCCCGATCCCATAACGCTCAGGCTTGATTCTATCACATAAAGGACCAGGTGATCTTTGCTACCCTCACCGCGGCTCCCTGACAAGGGTCATGTTTCAACACTTCGGGATACTGCTGTCCCAACACAACAACAACAATCATCGCTGGGCCAGCCGATACGGCATGGCCCCTTGCCAGGGGAGGCCTCATCAGACGTTATGTCTATGTTTTGTAGCACCTCAGAGACGTTGCAACGTGCCTCACTCAAAGACATCTTGTGGTTTTATCGTCTTCGTACGTCGTCGCACACATGGACCCGAGAATTCCTGGTTACTTCCCATGGAGACTGCGCATCAGACGCTGTGTAGCAGCACGGGCGTAGAAGTCTTCGAGCACTTCAGCTGGACACGGAATCAGTCATGCGAGTTCGCAGCTCTTGTGGGAGGGACAGTGGGAACAAGTGCTTCGCAGCAGCAGGACGTAAGAACGTCTTAGAACGGGATGATCATTGCGAAAGGAAATGTCGCGACTTCATGATATGCTCCCATATGCACTAGAGCGGGCCATCACAACTGCTTCCTGCCCACCAAGACTGAGCACGTTCAGATATCAAGCCCCAACCGACTCTTCTGCCCACCATCCCATCCATTCTTCACCTACTAAGCTGTCTGCCCGGTTCCCTGGGGACTCTCCCCCAAAACAGACCACACGCCAGTGGCTGCCAGCAATATCCTCTTGCAAGTCTACAGACAATCCCCGCCCAGCTGCCAGTCCTCACCTAAACTCCAGCACGGAACAGTCTGTGCTTCAGGAATTCCTTGATTCCACATACCCACCCGGCGACGGCGGCTGCGGACAACCGGCCAAGCAAGTTTCCACGCTGCGTCTCTACATCCCTATCTTGGCCAGTGCCTTCTTGGCGTCCCTGTGTCCTTCCCACCGGGTTCCTCTGCCGCGAGCTGCTCCCACCCGTTCAATCTCTTCCGGGAGAAACACGCCCAGGCACGACGACGACGACGACGACGACGACGACAACAAACGCCAACTCATTTCCCCATTTGGCATCCGCTCTCCACCATCCCCTCCTCGAGCTCCATTCTACTTCCCAAAGAAGCAAACCCATGGACCCCAAAGTGGCAATGGAAGGGGGGTGGCGGCGTTACCAAAACCGATTGCTCCCAAAGACACCGACCGGAGTCTGGGTGTGTGTGCACACATGTGCCCAGATCGGGTAAGCACCATGTCCTCAGGGCATCCCAAACGGGACTCCCAAGGGAGAGAGCGAGAGCGCGCGGCCCCGCGCGGGAGGGAAGGACACCCAGATGCAGGCGGCTGCAGTGCGATGGAGGCATGTGGGCGGCGACTATTCACGTCTTTGGCGTGAACGACGGGGACGGGTGGGGGTGTGGGTGTGTGTGTGTGGAGATCAGCATGTCTTGCTTCTTCTTTTCTTTTTCTCTTCCTCCTCTCTGCTTCTTTGGGAATGATAACCACGGGGGTGTGTGTGCTGGAACCATTACTTGCTGCCTGCTTGCCTGCTTACCTGCTTACCTGCCCCTGCCCGCCTGAGCTCTCCGCGTGTGCGTTCCGGGCTGTGTGTGTTGATTGTTGCTGCTGCTGCTAATGGTGCTGCTGCTGCTGCTGCTGATGATGATGATGATGATGATGATTGTGATGGTAATCGTGACTGCATGTCTCAGTGCTTGTTCCCTCTTTGATCAACCCCCCCCCCCCCCCTTGTCCCATCCCATCCCGTCTCTTCCCTTGCCGCGCGACCTACAGCATTAGTCCGCTTGTTTGCTTGCTTCCGTGCGTGTTTCTGGGTCTCGAGAGGCGCGTGAATGCGTGTGCTGGCTGACCTGATCTGCACAAGGATTCACGGCATGGCATGGGGTGTCCCGTTTCCCTGGGAATCATCCCCGCCTCGCCCGCCTCGCCTGCCCGCCCAGCTGCCCGCCGCCCTCCTCTTCCTCTCCTCTTTTCCCTCTCCATAACGCCGGGCGTTGGTTGCTTCTGTTAAGCGCGTTTGCCTCGGCCCTCCTAGAAGCAGCTCGCTCGTGATAGTAATCAGTGTGAGCCCAGCCTATCCTCCGCCTTTGTGCAACCGGTGGCCCCGCGTCCTTGCACGAGGAGGGAACCATCCGCTTCGGCCGAAGCGTGGCTGTGACATAAATCTGGTTTGTGTCTGCTACTGCTTGACCTTGAGAACACGCCCCCGGCCGGCTGGAGCACAGAGATTTGTCTCTCCCATCTTATCCAGTCTGCCAGCTCGCTCATCCAAGTCTCCACTCCTTCCTGGATTTCACAACTGACGGCAACAGTCGACAACGGGTCACGCGGTCATAGATATTTCCAAAATATGTTTGCTGAAGCTCTCTCTTTGTATATGTACGATTTGTGAAAAGCATGAATGTACTTTGAAACAGGCAAGTTTGTGTCGACCTTCGCTCTTTAGAGAAATGTCGGGCAAATCTGTCTGAGATCATGACTGATCAACGCTAACGATGTGGTATGTGGTGTGATTTCGGCGCAAAAGCTGAGCCGATCCGGAATATGTGCCAGACTTGAGGTAATTTTGTGCGCGGCATAAGTAGTGACAGGTGCCGGAGAAAACAAAAATGTGTACAAGAGGGGAATAAAGAGGGGGAAATGAACAACCCAGCGCAACGGAAAGAAAACTCCTATGCTCCCACACGCCAGAGATGACGTTGACCAGAACTTGACAAAAAATGACGCCGCTAAACAATGAGATTTCCTGTCGATCGGACAGGGTCGCTGAACGACAGCAATGAAAGAGTTTCTGCTTTTTCCACCTTGGTGGCGTTCAGTAGTCCACTTTCGAGGGGTGGACAGCAAACAAAGGGAAGTGTAGTTTTGAGCGCGGACACCTGGATCGCCTGATTCAGCTGTCCCAGATAGCGCCGTAGGCTGGCATTCCACGGCTCTCGAGGCCGTAGACCACCTTCTTGGTGATCTTCTCGTTGGCGATGATGATGACTCCCTCGGCGCCGAAGCTCTTGGCGAGGTTGAAGCCCATCTTGACAAGGTCGGGCCTGCCCTTGATCTTGGTGTCGTGGACGACCGCGTCCGGGGCCTTCTCCATGAGCAGTCTGTACATGGTGCCGAACGTGTTCTTTGGGTCCTTGGTAGACCACAGGAGCCTGGTCGGGCAGCTCGGGTCTTGGAGATGTCCCAAAAGTGGGCCAATTCCAGAGCCTGTAGCAATAACAACAAGCCTGTTGAACAGTGTCGCAATCCGCATGACGCCACAGGTCGGGACGCCTCTGACCCAGAGCTTGGTGGGCTGGTTGTTGATACACGCCTTGGTCCAGTCTCCTGCGTTCGAAACCACGAGCGAGTATCCCTTGGACCGGCCGGATTCAGGCTCCGGTGCCGGGATCGTGGCGAACGAGTGCCACTCAAGCAGGGGCCGCCTGGAGATCCGGGTGAAGGAGCCGTTCACAGGCACGGTGTAGTCGAAGTGGAGGCGGACGGCGTGGTTCGAAAGAGGCTCGGCGTCGACGGTGACCTTGCGCAGGAAGAGCCAAGGGGTGATGATGCTGGTGGATGCGGCAGCCAGGAGCCAGAAGCTGGGGTTTCGGACGCATGCCTCGCCGAGCGCCATGGCCGCGGGCTTGCTGTCGTTTGTGGCGAGGACGACCTGTGCCCAGAACAGGCCGAGCATTGTCCAGCCGACAAAGCGGTGGACCTTTTCAAAGAGGTCGTGGTGGTTCTTCCGCATCGTAGGGTAGGCGAAGACCAGCATCACGACGTAGAGGCCACAGAGCATCCATGAAATCACTTTTGGTGCAAGTGATTGATGGGCCCACCCGTTGCATGAGACTGCACCACAAACTGCGTCGCTGAGACTTGACGCAAGCAGCCACAGCGCCGAGAAAATGGCTGCGGCGGAGTGCACTCCGCCAAGATGGTAGATCTTGGCACACCGCTTACGAAGCCAAAGCGGCGACGACTTGGGGACAGAACAGGCGATGGTGTAGAGTGCGTTGATGACAAAGTCCTGGCGAATGAGGACAGCCATGGTAAGGTTGATCGCGGTCATGAGAGCCAGCAAGTCCTGGGTCGGACCCACGTAGACGAGGGCTCCCACGGCGATGAGGTTGAACACAGTGACAACCGTGAAAAGCTGGCGGTACACAATGAGGAGGCGATGAAACAGGCCACGGAAGGGCTGCGGCAAGACCTTCGAAGGTATGTCCTGATCCAGATCGGCCGTGTCGTTCTTTTCGTCCAGTGTGTCCAGTGTCGTGCGTGAAGTCGCAGGCGAGTGGGAGACCAAGGCCGCCGCCTTGACCTCGGCGATGACTTGCAACTTTTCCTCGAGGTGGGCGCCAAGTGCTCTCTTGTCCACTTTGCCGTTGGCAGTGAGCGGCAGAGCCTTCATTCCATGGAAGTGGCTTGGAATGGCATAATAAGGTTGGTTCTGTCCCATGTGCTCCTTGATGCTGGCAGGATCGGCGTCTTGTGGTGTCACAAATGCGTGTATCTCGCCAGCGAGAAACACAGCTATCGCCTTGGTGACCGTGGGCGAGGCGTTAAGCGAGGCGGTGACTCCGTCGAGTTCGACTCGGAAGCCCTGAGACATTGGTAAGCCACGTCTGCAATGATACAGACTACTGGACGAAGCGGACGAGAACATACCTTCACCTTGATTTGGTCGTCGATGCGTCCTAGCGGCTCGATGGTCCCATCAGGTCTCCAGCGGCCTAGGTCGCCAGTATTGTACATCATGGAGCTGCAAGCATGTTAGCAGACGTCATTCCTTAGTGGTGATGCTGCATCGCGCATAAAACGTACCCGTCGTTGGCGAATGGGTCGAGGTGGTATTTCTCCGCCGTCTTGTCGGGAAGACCAATGTAGCCGCGCGATATGCCGTGGCCGCCCGCCCACATGATTCCAGTCTCTCCGATGGCTACGGGCGCACCTGCGTCGTCAAGGATGTAGACGGTGTTGTTGGGCGTCGGACGGCCGATCGTCAAGGTCGCCCCAACAGAGTGCTTGTGCATGGTGTTGACAATCGTGGTCTCGGTAGGACCGCAGCAGTTGTAGTATGTTCCATGGGCACTCCATTTGTCGGCGAGACTGTAGTTGCAGAGTTAGCCATGGTCCAGCGCAATGTCAGGTATCGTAGTCTCACCCTTGAGAGCTCGCTTCACCAGCAGTCGCTACCATCTTGATGTTGGGAAATTGGCTAGGTTCGTACAACGCGAGAATGCTGGGCGTGCAGATGAATGTGTCGATCTAAACAAAGTCAGTGGGAACGTCTTGCCTGATCTACAAGAGTCGTCCTGCTCACCTGCGCAACCACGGCGTTCCAGTCGGAACCTCTCAGTACCAGTGTGCCTCCATTAGAGAGGCAGCCCAAGATCTCCCAGGCGGCTGCATGATTCTTAGCTTCAATATCGAAGAGGACTCTCGACATAAATGCTGGGGGCCAGAGTGTCGCTTACCCATGTCGAAACCGATGTTCAGGACCTGCCCTACTCTGGTTCCTCGTGTGATTCCAAGATCGCCGGGAGACTGGCAAATAAGGTTGACGACATTGCTGTGCGTAACATTTACACCCTTGGGTGTACCCGTGGTCCCTAGGAGGCTTGGAGTCAGCACACTCTACGAGGCTCATCGGTTGATCTTGGGAGGAAACTTACCAGAAGTGTAGATCACGTAGCACCCAGAGCTTGCCGTTGAGAAATCATCGAGTGTCATGGCTACATCAAGATCTTGTGGCTCGGAGCTCAGCTCGTCGATTGCCACAATCTCGTGATCAGACTCAAAAGCGATAAGACGGCGTTTCGTGGAACTCATGCAGAGTACAACTCTGCTGCCGGACTGCTCGACTACCAGCTTCACGGTCGAATCTGGAACAACGCCGCCGTCCAGGGGAACGTATTGGGCACCTGCGGAAAGAATAGCGAAAATGCCCACGAGCATGTCGATGCCCCTCTTCACAACAAGAGGGACGCGGTCACCAGGCTTTACGCCTGCGTGGCGAATTCTGTGCGAGAGGGCATTTACCCTGAGAGCAAGGGCTCCATATGTGATCTCCACAGGTGGTTTCCGGGAAATGTCGATAGCAGCGATGGCTTCTGGGTAGGATGTGGCCTGGTGGTAGAAGGCTGCAGTGACGGTAGAGAAACGGGGGGCGGCAGCCGGTCCCCGCGTAAAGGACTCGGGAATCAGCTTGATCATTGTGACTGTGGCTGGCGGAAGCCAAAATAGAAAGATCTGAGTTGGTTGGGCGCTGCAGCTCAGCACTGGAGGAGATTGGAACGACGATTAGAGGCTCTCACTTCAGTCACCCGGGTGAATCGACGTCTTATTTATACCATTGCGGGATATCCACCCCCAGGCGACGGATTCGTCCGAAGGAGGCCCTTGGCCATAGCAGCTAGTCGACCACGCACTTTGCTGCCCACATACATCTACAGCGCCATCGTATCGAGTATCTGCCGAGGGGAGCTGCGTAGAGCCTGCGAATCGGCAGTGAGGCCCGGAGAAGCTCGGTCGGTCCCTGGGATAGCAAATCACATCGGGCATGGTCCTTGTCGTTGCAGCTTGATACTGGCCCCCCACCGTCGAAACAATGGTACTCCGTCGAGCAAGACCATTGCCCAGCAGAGGACGACGGAGACGCAGAGAGGTGTACGTATCACGACCAACTCGTGGACCCGTGCCGATCAGGCCAGGGCCAGGATGCAGTCCTGACAGAACTTTCGTCCACGGCCGTGCGATGGGCGCGCGCCGTGTTGCACCGATGAGGCCAAAGCATATCGCGCGACCCCTGCCAGGACCCTTGCACGTAGCAAACGGCCCCAGTGTGCGACCACATGCCGTGCTGCATGTTTCTCATGTTTCTTGATTCGACAGTAGCCAGAGTGTGCGGTTAGCGGCCCCCATGTCGTAGTCATGTCCGGCCCAGGATGGTGGTGATCCACCCACCACCGGCAGTGCGTTTTGGCGTGTCGGAATGTGGTGGGCATGTGGGAACCAAGGTTCGCCGCCAAGGCTTTGTTTCCCCAGAGCACCCCTGCCCCAAGGCAACCCCCCGTGGCCAAAGCTACGTATTTGGAAGTCCGGAGACAGCATCCCAGCACCCCGTGGCCGGTATAGAAGCGGACCTCCCTGGCTGCTCGCAAGGTCACCGATATCAGAGCTGCCGCTGCAGCTTCTCGGCCGGCCTCGCCCGTTGAACGCAACGTCGTGTGCAGGCCCTCGCCGTCGGGTGCCTCGCTCGCTAACGCAACGTGTCGACGTGTCCTCGGTGTCGTCATTCTGGCGATTTGTTGTGAGTCCTGCAGACGCGAGCATAGCATGTGCCCGTCGCCAGTATGCAGCGGAAGGGCGAGGCGGGGCGGGCGGTTACGGCGGCCCGCCCAAGTCCGGGTGGCGGCTCCGAGCGGAATGGGGATGGGCAGGCTTCTCAGCTCGGCCCCTGGAAGCTCGAGGTTTCAGACGGTCGAGTGTACCCGGTGGATGCCAGGAAAGGATTCGCGTCGCTCGTACAGAGAGATGGTATGTACTGCATCCTCTAGACCGCAAACTGCAACAAGAGGGGCTCGGAAGAACTGCTCGGCGTTTCGTTCCCTTACAATTCGTTTCGTCGATGCAGGCCAGGATTCGGTGATCTTCGGGATTCCAGACAGGCCTACTTTGCCTCTTCCTTGGAATTCTCCAACCCGACTCCTCGTGCACTCCCGCAACCTCAATTTCGCAAACTTGTCCAAGTGCAGCAGCTCACAGGTATCGCAATGGCAGCCATCCAAGAATCGAACGATGAGCTGGTGCTTGTCTCATCACCAGCTAGCGGTGTCCGGGTGCTCGCGCTGAACCGTCCCGCCAAGCGCAATGCGTTGTCGTGCGCTTTGATCAGCGAATTCTTACACAAGCTCTCGAATGCTGCACTCGACCCTGCAGTTGGTGCCATCATAATCACGGGAAGTGATACGTGTTTCTCAGGCAAGTCCCTATCTACCAGTCCAGCATTGTTTCGAAGCTGACCTTGTTGCCTTGAAGCCGGTGCTGATATCAAGGAGATATCGGCCATGAACTCGGAGGGCGCAAGAAAGTGCCGCTACCTTGAAGACTTGTGCTCCGGGATGGCAGCAGTTAGAAAGCCAGTGATCGCAGCGCTCGAGGGTCTCGCCGTGAGTATTGTTGCGCTTCACTTCATTGTGGGTTGCGCATGATGCAAAGCTAACAACCAGACCATAGCTTGGTGGGGGGCTCGAGCTGGCTCTGATGGTATGTACCCCCGAATGTACGGCCAGGGCATGACCTCGTGTTTCTGACTAATGTGGTTCTCGACAGTGCGACTTGATCTTTGCAGGGGATGATTGTCGTCTGGGACTCCCCGAGGTTACAATTGGCCTGATTCCAGGGGCTGGAGGTACCCAACGTCTAACCCAGGCCCTCGGCAAATACAGGGTAAGCTTCAGCAACTTCTTGATCAGTATTGATGCAAGCTGGAAATGAGATCTCACATTTTCCCGGTTTCTCAGGCGATGCAGATGATCCTCTTGGGCAAGCCCATTTCGGCAAATGAGGCGTTGTTGGCCGGGCTCGTTGCCGAGATCTTCGAAGCCAGAGCAGTCCTGGACAAGGTGATCGCCATAGCTGCAAACCTTGCCCAGTCCAGCCCGTCGGCCCTGTCCCTGGCCAAAGAGGCAGTATGTCGCGGTAAGTCGCCACACAGCTTTCGTGTACGGGAGAAAGCGAGCTTTCGCGTTTGCAGGTAGGCTAATGTTTTGTGCCTTCAAATCTAGCTGATGACAAAGGCCGCGACGATGAATTCGAGCGTAGCCTGTACTACTTCGCGTTTGGCACTGCGGACAAACGGGAAGGTGTCGCAGCATTTCTGGAGAAGCGAAAGGCCCAATGGAACTCCTCGTGAAATTGTCTGTTCCTGGGTTGGCCATGCGATATGCCGGTAGTGTAAAATGCAGAGTACAGCAAGGAACAAGACTTTAGAAATGAAAGTAGTTGCGTCGTTTCCAAGCCTGCCGTCTCTCAGGGTTACGTCCTCTACTGGCAAGTGCAGTCCGGATGTAACACTACCTGTGTCGCAAAAGCCCTCCTGCCATAATCGTCTCTGGGGGGTATGCCACATGTTCCTAGATTCGCGGGTTCCTCGCAGGGCCTGTGGCTGGAGCTGCGGCTGCGCTCGTTTTTTGTCATTGCTTAATCAGACATGTCCGAAGTGCAATCTTGCAATACTAATATTGATGTGAGTGGTTCTGGAAAGAGCCCTGGTCAGGACGTTGACAGGGGCGTGGCGTTCTCGGCGTGTGGCCTGTGCCGGCGGCGTGTATGCCAGCGTGGGTGACAGGGGCAGGTAACAGGGGCGCGGCAAGTGTGTTGCAACCTGCACACGACCCTGGCTCAAGCCAGGAATGCTGCGGGGCAGACAGTCAAGGCTGTGGCGTCAGAGGGTCGTCGTCCGAAGCCTGTGCTTGCTCCGATCCCCAAGCAGCTGATCTGGATGTAGTCCGTTTCGAGCTTCCTTCGAGGAGTGGGTGTGACGATTGGTGGGGACTCGGCCGGTGGCGCGCGGGCGAATCTCAAAGAGCCCGAATCGGCAGCGGAGGGCATCGTCGCGCAAGTCGAGGCTCCTCTGCGAGGTATCGTCACATTGGGCGACTTGGCAGAGCGGGCAGCCGCGAAGGCATCCTCGAAGGGCAGGTACACATCACTGCCGCTCCGTGACAGCTTCGGCATCGGCATGGTGAGCCGGCGAGGTGCTCTCCCCATCGCGACGAGTGCAGCATGCAACACCACCCAGCCGTGGCCGTCGGATGGTCACGCAGAGCTTGGTAAGCTGAGATGGCGTGAGCGATGCGAGCGTCGAGGAGGTGGGCTGGGCCTTGGTGGATTTGCATCCAGGACTCGAAATGGCGGGATCACAAGGGTGCCCTCGTGTTGGTGAGGTGCGTTGTTGTTTGAGCCTGTTTGCCCTGGGCCGTGCCCACGACTGACTGGGAGACGGGAGTGTCGTGTCGTGTTATGTCGTGTCGGCGACTTTGGAATCTTGATCTCTTACAGTCGATGTTTCCAGGTGGAGGTCCACGGCCGCGGCGACGGCCCACCACCTCCAGGGCTGCCCCTGCCTGCACTTGTGGACATGCCTTCCTAAAGCCCCCAAGCCAATCTGCACCCAAGTACGGAGTGTCGACCCGTTGCACAATAGGCAGTCTCGACTTGCAATCTGCGATGACTCCCGGCTTCCGGCTTGCACGCACGTGAAGTCATCATGGGCCGGGGGGGCATCGACAGGAACCCAAAGAGGACGACCCCGGCTCTGCGCTGCTTACGCGCAAGCGAGACGGAGCCGAGCTGCTGGCTGAGACACGCAGCGCACAGGCAGGGCCACAGCACGGCGCATCCATAACGGGAGTAGTGCGGTGGTCGGCCACCATTTGGCTCTCGGCCGGGCGCCAGCACTCTATCGAAGGACTCTATCGCAGCCACACTGGCGCGCGTCGCCCTCGCCTCGTGGCGTTGCACTCGCACTTGCAACGACCCTGCAGCAGTGGGCAATCTGAGCGGGAGTACATTGTGGGGTTCCGCGGCGGCGGGGGCGTCGACTTGGCGAGCGGAATTGCACAGGCATGGGCCTGGCTGCGGAGCCGCCAACCTGGGAGGTCTCCAAGTCTGATTTGGCCCGTCCTGCATCCATCATCACCACATCACGGCTGGCCTCTGCCGTTGTCCATGGCACGCAACACGGACTCTGCATCCCATCACCCCCTCGACAGCACTTCTCACCAATCTGGAAACAGCTGCGGCATGACTGCAGGCGTGCGCGTGCAAGCAAACAGACCAGAGCATACTTCAAAGGGTCCCTGCCCGCAGATGTACAGACCAGATAGTCGGGACACGTCGACTCGGATTGCATCAGCCCACGATCGATCACCGCCCATTCTGGCACGACATGCAGCACCAAGTATACCCAAGGATGGACGCTGGGCCGCGCGCACGGCCGATTCTACATCTTGACGCTATGCGCGGCAGCTAGCACTAGTTGCACGCGGCACGGCCGCGCTCCACAACCACACAACGTCGTCAACTACGGCAAGACCTGGGGAACTTCTCGAGCCCGCTACGGCGCCTGCAGTACCCAACATATATGTATGCCGGTTCGTGTCTCACCGCCTGTAAGGCTGCCGAGAAACACATCTGGGACGTGCTGCTTGCAGTGGCCAAGCATGCAGCTGGTACACTTAGCTTCAGATGCTCTGGACCACTCGCATGTCGTGATACTCTAGTGATCGGCACGGACGAGCCACCGGCATGCAAGCCTACAACTATTCTGCGCCGTCATGACTCCAGACGGAGCCTTCCGCAGCAGCGATCCTCGGTCCCACAATGGCCGCAGGTGACAGCATCGATAGCGTACGCCCCTCAGACTCAGTCCCGGGCATAAGACGGAGTTGGTGCTGGCACGATATGCCAGGAAGAGTTTACATCCCGATTGCGGAGATGGGGATCCGCTCAGCCTTTGCCATTCTTTGAGCATCTTGTTGGAAAAAGACGCCTGGCTTGACTCGGCATGAACATCAGCAGATCTCGCCAATATTGGTTCAAATATCGAGAACGCCACGTTCCGTCGTCCTGGTACATTCAACTGACACCAGGTTTCGCGTGACACATGCAGTGCTCCACACTCTTCAGACAAACACACGCCCGCCCATTTCACAAACGGGACCCGGGAGTTCATCCAGAATCACTACGCTAACGATCTGCTTGTAGAATGCAATCGCCTGTTCGGGCGGCATGGTGTCTCACTTTCTCTAAATGGGTCCAATCCTGTCATCCTTGGCACCTTGATATGTCATGCCACCTCGGCCAAGCGCGTGGCGTCGGTCGAAATGCACAATAGCAGGATGGCTCGATGTTTCCACTTTGACGACGATGGAGCTCTGAAATGCCATGTCATCCACGGGACGATGCCGGAGGTTCCGAGATATCCTCCAGCCCGCATTGCATATTTCTGGCACGTGTTTCGCGGCCGCGCATCTGATATCTGACTCAGATCGACACTGCGACCCAGCCTTCGCAGCCGGCACGAGGACCACGAGATGTGGGAACATATGAACTCTATACAGCACGTGCGTCGGGGATGATGGTAAAAAGCACCAAACCACGTGCGTGACCTCGTGGCATTCCCGTCCCGTCTCATATCGATGTTATTTTTGTTGCTAAGTAGCGGACCGTCCCCGAGGTTGTGCAACGCGAGGGACTAACTCCTTCTCGGCTGAGGCGTTCAAGAAGGCCGACTTTCTGGAAGGCGGCCGTGGAGGAAGAAGCATGTACACCGCCACACCACCTGTGGCGGCTTGCAATCACTGTGGTTCATTTAGTCTCATCCGTCGTGCGACAATCCGATGTATCCCCACGCGATATATCCCCAGTCTGATTCTGCATCGAAGGGGCTACAGGGCAACACGGCAAGGCAGCAACGACATCGGTCACGATGTTCCCTGGCGCCAGCATTACCGTTACTATTTCTATGCCATCAGTATGGGCTTGATACCACGTGGCCCTCCTGTGTGCGTGGCGCTCGCAACAATGGTGCAGGGATTGAGATCCCATCTCCTCTGGGGAATGAGTCGTGAGAGCAGCCTCATATCATCCATGGCGTTGTGGCCTTGCAGGCAGGGTCATCGAGGAGTATGCCAGGAGGAAGTTGGTATCATGTGAACATACAGCTCCTACCCCTCCCTCACTCGCCTAGGTGAAGTCAATGGGGAGGAATAGTAAAGACAAGGACCATAGGCGCACGAGCAGAAGAGACAGGCAGAGTACTCCTATACTCAACGCCTTGTACCCCGCGATGTCGTGTATTGAGTTTCGGCAGATGCCGGAGAATAATAACGTTTTCCCAGTGCCGCGTCACAAGGGCTTAAAGTATATCCAGATCCTGCGGCGTTGACAGCGACAGGGACAAGGAGAAGGTAGCCACAGCGAAACAAGGGCAAGGGGGGAGAAAAGATGCTGCGGCTCGCGAGATGGGAACACAAATATTTTAGAGTTCACGATGGGACAAGGCAAGGAAGGGGTGGCCCTGGGGACCTTGTAAACGTTAAAAAGCCGGTGCATCTTCCCAGCTCTCTTTTGAGTTTACAATCGTGACGGGGACAAGGAGCAAGGATGATGATGATGATGAACGGTAACGATGCTGGTCAATGGGTCTGTTCCCACGGGTGTCTCTTTCGAGCTGTCATACAGGGGTGGGCAAGGGAGATCATCACCAGGTTGTCATTGCTTGACTCGCGCATTCCCTTCTCGCCCCCTTGTGCCGATGGAACGGGCAGGGCCATGCGCGCATTTATCCGGCCATGTGTGTGTGTGTGTGTGTGTGTGTGTGTGTGGGCGAGTCAGGGAACACCGAGGCTGGCGTACGTCGTCATCGTCAACGTCGCTGTCGCCGTCGCTGTCGCCATGTCATGCAGCCAGCCAGAACCCCCCCCCCCTTCCCCGCGCACATGTGTGTGAGAAGGCGGGGGGCGGTGCTTCGTTGGACGGAGATATGTATTGTCACAGAGAACGCATCCTGAGGCATGTGATGGTCCCAGGTGGAAACGTCTCTCTTCTCCTGCGCGACTGCCCGAACAAGACAGGATCACTGGCGCTGACGACCAAGATACACCAGGTAGGTTACAGCGCCATTGGAGAATGCCGATGAGTCGTCCGCTCGTTGTCTCTGGTGCGTAGCGTCGGCGTGCTGGGCGAGGCAGGACAGTTGCAGTGCAGTGCAGTTGTGGGCAGGGGCAGGGCGTGGGGAAGCCAAGACGCCGACCCCGTCACCGTGGTCGTCGCCGTCGCGACTCACGATGTATAGGGAGCCGCGGTGACAGAGCTCGTGCTAATGTCAACCTGGATTGTTTGTCCGGAGCTAGCCTGCCTCGGAGGAAGAGCCTCTCTGGGAGATGGGAGAGACCCTGAACTTTTACCCAAAGTAGACAACGACCCAGCGCAGTCGGAGTGTGTTTTGCTGTCAACGAGTCCACACCGGCCACGCCTGCGGCAGTCGAGGCATAATACACAACGAACGGCACGAGCTCCCCTCAGACCACAAGCAGGTAGGTACCTGTGTGGCCTTGCTAGTGGCGATTGCTGTAACCCTCACTCGGGGCCCATCTTCGACCTTCCCCTTTAGGCAGTCAGGATCAACGCCCACTCTCGAGGTGCCCCCCGCGTGCTGGATTGTTGGTTCCCTACCGCTCTCCACGGTCCGAGAGAGAACTCACTAGGAAGTTACCCGGTGCAGCGGGCGGTGCCGTGGACAACCGCTACCCACTTACATGGCTCTCTGCGTGTCCCTGAACCTTAATGTCGCGTGCAGGACGGCTCGGACGCACGTGTATGCGCGCTTTCCTCCTCTCTTATTGCCGCGTAGCAACTTTTGTGCCGCAGACGACAACCTTGCGTCGAGATGCATGAGTAGGTACTACATCTCAGACATACGAAAGCTTATTGGATCCTACGGAATGCAGCAACAGGCGGTGTGAGACTCGATTCCTACACCTGCGGCTTGTTTATCAGGCACCTGGAGATGCCGGTACCTGCGAAGGGACCGGCAGCCGCCCTTCAAGAATCCTTACTTCAACGCGGGGCTTCTCAATCCATCGCCTGCTGGTCCATACGTATGGTACGAGTGAGTGAAGAAAGTAGAAGGGACGGTACCGATAAGCAGGGGGGAGTCAAATAGCTATCCGCAGGAAGACCATATCTCTGCTGTTACGACCAAGTGCCTCCGACTGTAGACACTAGACTCGTGAAGGCGAAAGAAGCTAAAAATTATGAGACTGGAGGGAGCTTAGAGAGCACCAGAGCAATGAATGAGACTCGCTGTGGTATAATTAGTACAGGCAAAAGCAATGCTGCTCCCAAGAGCTATGGCGAGGTTCACCACAGCTCTACGGAAGCGCATTATGCAACCGCCAAGCACAGCAGCGCTGTACTTACCAGTAGAATGCTCGACCATGCAGTCCCTTTTCATTTCTTCCCTCCTCTCTTCGGAAAGCCAGCTCGAACAATCCAAGACTGAGAGGGGAAAGAGAGAGGCTCGAGTGAGATCTCAACTAAAATGTCGTGCGAGAAAAACACCGATACTCCTCGCTGGTTGCCTTTTTCTGAGGCCATTATCTGAACTGCATGTCATCTCACCATACATACAACAGCACTTCTTACCCTCACATCTTCCTAACACAACTCAACAGCTACACCTTGAACCCTGTGATAGTTTTGCAACAGAATAAAACTGCCCAGGCCAAACGCAACTCCCCTCCCATCCGGCTGGCACCCGTCCATACTCCGTATCGTCTCTGATAATTCTCTTCCAATGATCCAAGCTCTCTCATCAAGCCCGATGTCCTCCCAGGTCATAGCTACAACGCATACTCCCTCCTGTACAGACAGTAAATCAGAGGCACACACAGAATCTCTCCAATATTTGTCCCACGGACCCGCCAAGCTTTCTAGAACACCGCCACCACATCATAGAAGGGAGATAGGGATAGAGGTGGGAAACGCAGGAGAAAGTCCCGATCGGCAGGCATCAGGGCCGAAAACGCAGGTCCCACGGGAAGGCGCTCTGCAGCAAATCTCCCCGATCTGCCCGGCAGCGTGCTGCACACTCCCTTAATCCCTCCGCAGCTTGTATGTAGTGTATGCATGCTGTTGTTGTGCAGATCGATCCTGCTCCTCCCCCTCGCAACTACTGCTGCATGATGTAGCCAGCTGACTAGCGATACGTGCCGGCAAGGCGACGCTGCCCCCGCCTCCCCCCTTCCTTGTCCCCTTCCGCAAGATCGTCGCTTCTAAGAACCCGTTCTTTACTTCTTCTCGGATTCCCCATTGTGAGAGGGGGAAGTATCCCAAGCTGAAAAGGGGATGGGGAAGGGCATCGATATATAGGTTCACGGTGCTGTACATATCGGAGGAAACTGGTATCAAAGTTGACCCAAGCCCGTGCCAGTCACGGCCTTTGCCCACAGGTGAAGAAAGAGTCCTGCGGTGAAGCTTACAGGCACAGAAAACCAGGTAAGGGCAGTTGACAGGTCTCCACCGCGTGGTGGCGAGTGACTGACCTAACCTGGCTTTTCATTTTCGGCTTTTTTATTTGTTCTTCTCGCTGAGTTGAAATACTCTTTGGGCGCATTATTTCTTATTTGAGAGACAAGATCAGGTATCAAAAGGGGATAGACGCAGCTCCGTGAAGGAGGGCAGGAGTGAGTTGAGAAGCCAAATAGCATATACCAATGGAAAATGGGCAATACAGTGCTGCGTCATGAAATCAGGTTTAGGCAAAGTTCGGTTGCTTGTCTGCGTCCCAAAACCACAAGTACTGAAGACTGTCCTGTTTTTCCTTTGTTCCTTTTCTTTTCTTTCTTTTTCTTTTTTTTTTTTCTTTTTCTTCGTCTGCGGAAATTATATTCTTTAGTAATTATGTGTGACCACTAGTCTATCCATTCTCGCACGATCAACAAGACAACACCCGTGTCCTCGGAGATCGGCTCTTCGAGGATGTAAATCCAGTTCCAGTTTAAAGACCTGCTCGGATCTCCAGGGAGCTCAGACTAGGTAATGCCGCCCCGGCCACTTGCCTCGACGTCCGTGGCCGAGGGAATCAGACCTCAATACGAACTCGTTCGACGCCGTAAGCCTTGCCCGCCCTCAGATCACGGTGATAGTTCGAAGCAGATAATGAAGAGTACTACGTGGCCTTGTTCTTTCCTCCCCTCGAGTTGATCATGCCCTTTTCTCTTGCAAAGACGGGCAATAAAGCTACCCATTCCATTTTCCTCATCGCGAATACATCTACGGGGATACTCACCTTTAGACCACTTCACTGGCGGTAACGATTGCTCTCGGGTCTTGCCGTACAACATCGTGTATCTCTTGTAAGCAGGCTCTGCTTTTATTCTCCCATATGTACATTATCAATACCGCTGTCCCAAGCTGGCGCAGGCACCTGTTATATACATTATCGCAGTCGCAGACTGCTCTGTTGTGAGCGTGGCTCCAGCTTTTGGCCCACACAAGTCCCGTGCTCCAAAGCTCAGTCGAAGTTGCCTGCTCAACTTGACCATTCTCCACTGATGAAATCAAATCGATGCCGCTTATGCAAGAAACAAAGCCAACATAGTGTGGCAGATGCCCGTTCAATGGACTTGGAGCCTGCCTTGACTCAGTTCGCAAGCAGAGTCCCCGCACGCCGATGACCACTAGCCCGTGAGCCTCATAGCAATTCTCCCTCCTTGGCGAAGCTCTGCCTCGAGACCCGTAGAGCCGGTAAATCGCTTCACCGAATTCAGAGGCTTTGTTCCAGAGCCATGGCCTCCGCGAAGCCCGTCCGAATCATCTCCATTTGCTCCGCGTTAGGCAGGGTGCAAGGTTTCCTAGGCTCACCGCCGTAGCCGTAGAATGTCTGCAGGGCCGCCTTGACGCCAGCAAAGCCGGTCTGGATCGCAATCCAGTCGGCCTTGGCGACTATGGCTTGCAGACGTCTTGCTTCTTTGAGGTTACCGGCCTGGTAAAGTTCACAGATCCTGATGCATGCTTTGGGTAGCAGATTGGCAGTGCCAGCAATCGTGCCATGTCCACCGACGACAAGGCCCTGAAGGATGAAATCCGCGCTGCCACCGCCGACAAAGAAGCCTTCCTTGCACTCGTCAACGATCCGAGCCAGCTTGCCAGTGTTCCCACAGGTCAGCTTAACTCCCCAGACATTCGGGTGCTGGCTGATCTTCAAGATTGTGTCTGATGACAGGTCGAGTCCAGGAGTAGCTCCGGGGTAGTTGTAGATCATGATCGGGATGGGGCTGCGGTCGGCGACGTCGCAAAAGTGCTGGTGAATTTTGCTTGTGTCCAGAAGACCGCCATAGTAGGATGGCGGCAGGACAATGGCGTAGTTAGCACCAGCATCTGCGGCGTCCTTGCATAGCTGGATGACCTCGCGGGTGGACTGAGCGCCACAGCCAGCAATCAGAGGGAGATGATGGTGGTCGGCATGATCCACGGCAGCACGTGTGGCTTTGATGAGTTGTGAGCGTTCTTCTCTGCTCAGGTGGACTGCTTCGCCATTGGAGCCGTGGATGACGAGGCCGGCAACGCCAGACTCGGCCAGATGGACAGCATGGCGTTGTGTAGTCTCCAGATCCAGCTCGTCATCGGCCTTGAAAAAGGCAACAGTCGGCACGTACACGCCCTCTGCCAAGGGCTTGACTGATGCTGGCATGGAGAGCATCGTGTGAGGTGATGAAGCGCTTCTCAAGTGGAGGTATGAGGAGATTACTGGCTCTCCTTGACAGTACTAGTCCGGATGGAAGATGTCTGTCGACAGAAAAGCAAGGGGGAGTCGAGCGAGTGGTGGTAAGACAGATAAGGTGAAGGGGGCGAGACCAAGTGGTTGAAGCAGAAGTCTATGTTGGCTCGACTGTGGGCTGAGACAGGAGGTCTTTGGCACGATAGGTCAGCACAGAGCGTGAAAGTGACTGGCTGAGGGAGCATCCGTGAGGCAGTGCTGGCGTCCGGGTCCTTCTTATATCTCGCCGTCGGGCCATGGCTGATGGCGGGCCAGTTTGCTCGGATCGATGGTATGCGGCGCTAGCAGGAAATGGTGACTGGGCCCGTGACAGGGGCGGCACCCTAAATCGACAACTAATCACACGACCGGCGAAACCCAGCTCTCCACGCATGCAGGCCGGCAGACGCTCGAGAGCCGCAGTCTGACGTAAAATATTGGCCTCGGGGCATTTTCCATGCCCGACCCAGAGGTGCCGCGAGCGGTGCTGTGCGGTTACACAACCAACCTTGGAAATATGAGTGTTGGCACCTTTGGGCGGAGGTATGGAGGCAGATGCTGGGGCTGGTCGGATGGGGCAGGTGAGCTGAGCGAGACCGCAGCGCGGTGCGGGCAGGGTGGAGATGCCCCATGTTTGCGGATCCGGCAGCGTGGGCTGGGAGCGTGGGGGTTGCTCGCCGACGGGTCCCTCATCGTGTCATGTGGTCTTGTTCGTGTCGGAACTACGGAGTACCTAGCTCGAGCCTGGCTGTCGCCGGAGTTGGCTTCTCCTTGAGCCCATTGGACTCCCAGCCGAGACCGGGTCGCAATGCACACTGCAGCCACCTTGGAGGCGGCTGATGGCTGTGCCGGCCGAGTGGCCATCCTCGCGGCAAAGGCCAAGACCGGAGGGTGTCGACAGAGTCGGGAGGGAGTCGACAGTCCGGAGGGTGTCACCGGGGCCGGACCCGGGGGAAGCGGCGAGACTGCGCTTGCTTGGGGTGCAGCCAGGTGTGGAGTGAGGGCCCCTCCTCGCTGCTGTGGCACGTTGCGACTCGTGCTGTGCTGTGGTGTCGGGAAAGGCGGATCATGTTTTCCACCATGGACATGGCAGGCGATTGCTAGGAGACCTCCAAGCGAGAGGCGGAAAAGCTCCGAGGCCGGTGGCGAGGAGGTCTGGGGCGCCGGGAAGCGGGACAGGAGCAGAGACGAGGGCATCGTGACATGGACTAAGAGAGAGGAGCGATGCACGACCTGGGGACGGGACTGTCCGGGTGTTCGAGGGGTGGCTCGGTCAAGGAAGGCACGCGCACGGCAAACGCAACTGCAACTGCCCCCGACACGGTCCACCAGCGCACTTGTTAGTCTGGCGGACCAGGATCGTCTCGTCCTCTACCTTCAGGTACATACACATACTCCGTCCTCCCACCGCACATGCTCTCTTTCTCTCAGTCAGTCTCCGCGATCCGTCGAGGCCTCTCGGCAATGCCGCCTGCGGCCTGCCACCACGCCGTGCTGCCTCCAAGCATTTCCTTGGCCCGCCTCGCCAACAGCAGCAGCACAGCCCTGCCTGCCCCAGCCCTGCCCGGACGATGCTGATGAGGCGGACGAGCTAGCAGCCAGATTGAGAAGGGCATTCCGACATCCCTGGACAGCGCTACTGCGAACCGTGAGCCCGGATCCACCACCCCAGCTTGTCGAGGCTCGTCTTGCTGATGTCCCGGCTCTCGAAACCCCCACGCCCGCGGATCGCCACAGCAGCCGCCTGCACATGGCCATCTGCCCTTCCAATGCCGTGCTCGCCGTGTTCGCCTCTCGACGGCGCTGGTGCGACTCGCGGATGCTTTCGATTACACATTATGACTTGCCGGGGCTCCGACTCGGCTGCAGCCTCGGGGGCTGCCCATTGTCCAGGCGTCTTCCGCGGTGAGGGGCAGGCCCGGTCGCAACCTGCCGAGCCAGCCAACAAGCCAGGCCACGAGGAACGTCGTGGTGAGACATCTCCATGCAAGTCATCCTGGCCTGGTGCATAAGGTGTGCTCGACCAGCATGCCCAATCAGGCGGCCGTCCTCTGAGAAGGGCTGCTCAACACCCTTTCGACAGTACGCAAGGCACAAGCTCGTGCATGCCAACGTTCAGCTCGTGCCGACATATGCAGCCATTCCTCGAAAGCCGACGGCAGGACCTTCCTCCGAATTCTTAGATTGCATTCGTGCAGCTGGCCCTCGGCCAGATGCTCAAAATCGCCGAGTAAGACAAGCAGAGCAAGGTGTGGGGGTTTGTGTGCCTGCCCATCGCCACAGGGAGTCGCCCTGTTCGCCGCATCATCCCTGCACGACTCTCGAAGGTGCAGAACCGTGTCCGCGCAGCGCCCCGGCATTAGTCCTGGATATCTACTCGGCAATGGGACGTACTGGTGACGACACAGCACAGCTATCACGAAACCTCGGCTTCTTGCTTCGCAAAATGCCTCTGTGCCCTCGTCGAATTGGTCACGAGTGCTATGCCAGCGAGAGCAAGTCTTCCCAAAGGTGAAATGAATCAAGTCATAAGATGCTAGTTATTGCATAGAGAATGCCCCGAAGACGAATGTGGTAGTGACGTGCAGATTGCAGACTGCAAGTCATGAATACGAGGGGTAGAGCTGCATTGGAGACGCTCAAAGACCGACCAGCATTAGCTAATGGTCCGACTCGGCTGGGTCGTCATGCATCCAGCCCCGAGCCGTCGCGTGCCACGAGTAACGTAATGGATACGCCCGCGTCAAACTTATATACAAGCAGCTATCCGCGGAATACCCAGAACCGGCACACAAGTGGCAACAAGAACCCCTTCCCGGCTGTCGGGCTCAGCCACCGGCACATCGATCGGCGCCTACGCAACTCCGGCTACAAGTGCCACGCTGTCGCGTGCCTATTCAACTTGACAATCACTTCGGACGTACCAGACTACTTTCGACTCTGCGCTAGTGGAACGAGCTCTACCATGGCTTTGACGTAACCAAAACCACGGCATGGAATCGCCCCGAGTTTCTCAAATGATGCTGCGCGTATCACGAATAGCTCCATTCGAAGTGGAATTGGCGTCTCACGGCTTCGACTTCAGGTCTCTGTCAACGACCCTCTTGACAGCAATAACCCGACATCTCCGTGGTCCGAGACATATGTCGCATATGCAAGGAGGCTTTCAGCTCACTCCTACATGCATCCATGTCTGGCACAAAGCGGTATATTGCAAGCCTTCTTCTCTCTGGCCACGAGGCGCAGTCGTATTGATGAGCTTGACACCCACCATTCTCACATAACGCGCAGGTTTACCATGGAAACAAAAGCCTGGCTGGGATCACGAAGCTGAATCCCTAGCCTCGAGCTAGCCGACAATCTCCGTGGCTCATTGTGATGGCTAGGACATATATCATCCCGCGAACCCGTCTGCGCACTATAAGCGAGCCAGCCGGAACTGATTCATGCTTCAGCTGTGCAGGATATATGCACCACAAAACAGGGTTATGATGTGCCAAGGTTGCCCTCGGCCTGCCACAAACGTGGTTGGGTGTGCCATGTCGTTGCCAAAGCCCATTCTCGGAACTACGGTGACATCAAGGCGCGTCGCGGACCAACCAGGATGTTGTTGGCGGCATGCTTTGGCGGACAAAAGCCCGTTCATGGCCTTTGTTGGATTTGTATCACACGTTAACACTATGGGCGAGGCACGTTAGCTTTCTCGGGGAGCGCCGCCTGGTGCGCCAAATTCCTAGTGATTCTCTCAATGATTATTGACGACACTGGTGATCGTGGTGCTCATGCCAGAAGGTGCTCGGTTTTTGTCGAATGAGGTAGATATGTTTATTTACCACCGCCCCGTCCTCGCAGCAAAATTGACCAGCCAGCACTGGAAACCTGCATTGAGGACGTGAAGGAGTTAGCTGTTATTTTTGATCTCGATGTGCCATTAATACTAGAACAGTCCATAGATACTCAACAGAGCGTCATGGCAAAACTCTGTGAGAGCCTGGTGATGCGATGCAAGTGACGTCGCAAGGATTCATACACAAGTCCTCCAGAGCACCGAACCGCCTGCATGAGCCCTGAGACCAAGCTCTTTCCATACCGACCTTGCAAGAGATCTGAGTTCGACGTGAACCACGGGTTCAACCATTGGCAACGAAGGTCGGCTACCATCATCTTGCCATCCTTGAGTGCGGACGTCATCGCGACGTCTTGGCCAATCTCGCTTCCAGCAAAGGAGCCTCTCCTATAAAAGTCACTTGAAGGGCAGACTTGTTCACTGAGACCTGCTGTACTTGGCTTTGAACACTGACTGGCTTCACTGGGGCGCCTTCCTTATCAAGACTACCGTCGAGCTCGTACGCTCGCCACCCTCAGAAGAACTCACCTTGCAACTCCTCGACTATCACAGACGACAAGTCGTTACCAGAGCAGACCAGGAAACCCTTTGTTCCAAGAACAAACTTTTCGAAAGTTACCACCGCATAGCACGGAGCAACCTTCGTTTATCTCTCCACCCCGAAGCGAGGGCTTCAAAACTCCTTCGCCTTACCATCTTGGTCTTTCCACCAAGACAGATTCCACTTTCGCCCTGCACTCGCCTAGGTTCTCGAACTCGATCATTCGCTCCAGCAAGCATCACCTTTGGGACAGGCATGGCAGACTCACCTGCTCCCGCTTCCATCAACGAGGAGCCGACTTGCAAGACAGTTTTGCCTCGCACGATTGCCGTCCCCACGACATTCAGGCTCAAAATCGCACTGAGCAAAGCCG
Source organism: Microdochium bolleyi (assembly GCA_001566295.1). Lineage (NCBI taxonomy): Eukaryota > Fungi > Ascomycota > Sordariomycetes > Xylariales > Microdochiaceae > Microdochium > Microdochium bolleyi. The sequence goes on from KQ964250.1 coordinate 1,245,196, forward strand.
CACCACCCACTGACATGGCAATAATTACTGGCAGCGCCCACAGGAGATTCGCCGCTCTTCAAGCCCGCACCTCCCATGATAGACAGCAGTACAGGGCTCTTGCCCAGCAGCTTCACGGCCTGCTCAGTCAAGATGGCAACATCAAGGCCAGCAAGGACAATGACAACGAGAACAACTACCGCGATTTGAACAATGACATGGTGCACCCGAGCAGCACGACCGATTCCGGCAGGAAGAACATCCCGAGCCTCGCCACTCTCACCACCGCAGCGCTGCGGCTATCCGAGCGGTCGCAGGAGGTCAATCGCCTCGTGCTGCAGTGCTGCGAGACGCGGATGCGGATCACGCGAGGCCGGAGACGCATCGACGCCATATCGCGGACTGCGTCTCGCCGCCAAGGTGATGGAATTGGCAGTTGCGAGTTTGTCTGCGAGCTTACGGGTCTTTCCGGAGGAGGCCAGCTCAGCGAGAAGTATCGCCAGACTACACCTGCAGGAGGGGAGGAAACGTGTCATCGTGAGCTGCCGAGTGTAAGTGGATTATCTCAGGAGTCCACGGATGAGGTGAAGGAGTCCATCGATGCCACTGCCGCCGCCTTCCAGACGGAGGCGAGCGCGGTCGGAACTTCAGTCCAAGCAGAGATCTCGGTCACGACAAGCAAGCAGCATCTTCAACCGGCCGTGCCGGATGGCGAAACCAGTGATGCGGAGCTGAACTCGCAGCCATTAGCAGACCGCCCTGCCACGGCGCATACCACGGATCTGGTCAAGCAGCAAGTCGGCGACGATACTCATCTCAGGCTTGAGCAAAATGATCAGCCACAGCCGTACTACTCCCCTTCTAAACCGACGACGAGCTTCACAGATATGCTCGACATCAACGACCCGCGATACATTGCCCACCCCACGGATCTTGCGTCCAGGAAGAAGCTTTGTCGGAGTGTCGTCATGACAGATATCCCCGACTCCATCGACACTCTCTCGGCAGTCCTGGTCCGCGTGCGCGGCGGCATGGTCGTCCGGGCCAGTCTCGTGGACACGTCGCACTGGCCGGCCCCCCTGGGTCGCAGCACCTCTGCCTCACCGCCGCCGTGTCGCCGCGTCATGGCGTACATCGAGTTCGCAGACCCGCGCGAGGCGCACGCATATCTCGAGTACGTCAACGACTCTGAGAATGTCGACACCCGGGATTTGCTGTTTCGCGGTGCAACAGCTCATGCGGATGAGGACCACGAGGCCTGTCGACCGCAGGTCCAGATCCGGCTCGCAGACACCCCGTCGTACCCCCTCCCAGCATGGCTGGAGCGTGTCATCCAGAGCGAGGGCGCATCGCGGCACGTGGTTGTCCGGTACCAGCACCACGACGACCAGCACGGTAGTCACCAGGAGGCGGAACAGGGTCGCCTCGCCACTGAGATCGCGGCCGGAGAAGTCGTAGAGAAGTGCATGGAACTGATCGCCCGGCGGTTCCTGTCCTCGTGGCCATACCGAGAACCCACAGCATCCGCTGCCGGCGAGGCAGGGAGACTTCGAAAAGAGAGGTATACATTGCTGGAGAGTGCCTGGATTGAGCAGGAGTTCACTCCGCCGCCAACGCCGGTGCAGAGAGATCTTGTTTCGGCCGAGTCTCAGATGACTGATCTCGACCCGAACCTGGAGAAGAGCGATGTTGTTCCCGGAGCCAACGAGGATGCCACCAAAGCAGATCTCAACAGGGATTGCCGCCCAGAGTGCCAGGCCACGTCCACGATCTACCTGCACCTCGCCTTCTGCAAGATCGAGCACGCCATCCGCGCCGCGAGTGCGCTGCGGTACCACGTCCACGCACCCGCTTCCGGCACCGTGACAGTCGGCTTCGCGCCGGACGAGTGCGCGGGGGACATTGACGAGCTGCAGGACATCGCCGCCGCTCTTCGCGACCACACGAACCAGAAACCCGACTGTCCCCCTCCTCCCTGCCCCGAGATGGTCATCCCAGAAGCCGCAGGAACGGCAGCCGACCGCCACGACAACAGGGATGAGGACGAGCAGAGCCAGCGCGACCAGCTCCAGCAGATGATCACAGACAACAGACTCTCCATCCTACACCCCTGGCGCGCGGGGTTTCTCGGGGAACTCCTCGAGGACAACTTCCCCGGCTACACGTCCCCGTTGCGGCAGGGGCGACGCCAGCTCGCTGACACGCGGGCGCACCTCGACGACGTTACTTCTCAGGGAGAGCATGCCGCCTGCACCGGGGACCTCCTCGGTCTCGAAACTGCCGCCGCCGCCGAGGGCTCAGCGAGCAGCACTGCGGCGAGCAGTCCGAGCATCTGGTCCACATTCGCGACCGCAGCGGCGTCGCCGCTGGAGACGGACACCGAGACAGAGTACTCGGTGACTTCATCTACACCCACATCACCGCTAGGATTGATGGAGAAGACGGGGCAGGGCGTGGTGGCGATGGCGGTGATGAAGAAAAAGGAAGAGGCAGAGGAAGACTTGTTGCTCTTGTGATCGGGTTTGGTTCAGTTGATGGCCCTGGCAAGGCCAAGGAAAGCGAGTGCGTGGTTGCATGCACGATCGAGCTGTGCTCGAAGCATCTTGCTTAAAATCCAGGTGCGCCAATATCGCACAAAAAACCGCACATTGCAGAGGTCGTGCTGCAGTCCGCGGCAAAGCACGACCATCTTCGTAACTAGCTCACAAGTAAATCGAAAGAACGCGTAAACAAAATCGCAAGCCGTAAAATGGCCTATGGGTATCTCTGGTTTTTCGCTACCGAATCCGACGCCGCGCTGGTAATCAAACCTCTCCCTCTCCTTGGTAGTCTTCGTCATCAAGTGTTCTGGTTCACCGTATGGCTTCTGATCTGCCGGAGGGCTATTCGCTCCCTAATGTATAGATCAAGGTTTCAGCAGAGCCCCTTCAATAGAAAGCCAGCATTGTGCAAGCAACACATCAGGACAATTCATCCCCTCACGCCACTTCCGATATACTAGCATTGCTTCCCTCACTGGACCGCCGCACATCCTGTCGGCGGAACGACGTCTCGAGCTCTCGCATGAGGGCGTCGTTGAACTCCTTGCTGCGATATGGCGTCTCTGTGTATCGCGATTTTACCTCGGTGACTTGCAGTATGTCATCATCGTCTTCGGTGCCCGCTCTGTTGTCGCCATGAATAGTGGCTCGGTGACCCATATCGTGATCGACGTTGATACCGGCAGGGACGCTGTCCCACATTGATGCGCCAGGCGGGGCCAGCGAACGATGGGCGTGCTCATCCTCGACATCGCCCATCACGGCCTCTGCAACGCTCGAAAATTTCCGCTTGAGCTGAGGTACGACTGGCAAGACGGGGATATCTGTCTCGCCTGCGCTTGCCCTTTTTGCAAGATACTTTCTGACCAGGGGCTTGTCGATGTTCTCCTCAGGCTCCCATGTCGGGTTCTGATCTGGTGGCCAATTACCTTTCCAGCGCACTTTGAACATCCGGACTCGCCTGCCATCGACCAGCTCTGACCGCACTCCTTCAAGGCACTTAACCTCCCACACCTCCTCTGCCTCTTCTTTCTCGGCGGCAATAGCCTTCTTCTTGTCCTTCTTCTTTTTGGTCTGTGGAGTCTTCGATGCAGCTTTGATCGGCGGAGTTGCCCAATCTGAGGTCGTTGTAGGTGCACGCGGGGTGCTCTGAGCTTGCGACGTGCTAACCGCCGCTTGCCATGTGCCTGGGCTCCTCGCTGCTGGCGTAAAGCCAAAATGCTGCAATGTCGATCTATGATGCACTGCAGAAGTACTAGTGTTCACCGGGAGTGGCACAACAGGCACAGAAGCGGCCGGTGCGCGTGAGTCGGCACTGAGGAATGCTCTTTGCGGCAACCACTGGTTTGCGTTTGAAGACTCGACCAGCGGTATGGCCGGCGTGCTACTTCCAGTGTCACTCTCACTTGCCCCAAGCTCATCGCGACTTGTCGTACTCGTTTGTCGCAGCTGTCTCAGGATAGCGACGTCGTCGTTGAGCTCCATGTCTTCGGCATCTCCAATCTCGGCCTCGGCCTCTAGGTCATCCAGGAGAGCGTCGTCTTCGGAATTAGCAATGATCGCGCTCGCTGAGATGTGCTTCTTTTTCGGTGTAGATAGTGAGGGTGCTGTCAACGATGGTCCGTTCGCATCATAGCCAGAAGTCGTGAGAGCGCCGCTCAGGGCTGCCGCTTCTGACTGGTCGAAGCTCGTCTCTTCGGCCTGCTTTTTGGCGATCAGATCTGCCTTGCTAGGGCGCTGTCTTCTCCTCTTCCGACCACCTCGCCATTCTTTAGCCTTTCCCTTGGGTGCTGGTGGACCTGGCTTCTTTCTCAGGGCCGCATTCTCTGCTGCTTCTGCCTGCGCTACAGCCTCGATGGCGGCTGCCACTTCTTCCGCTTCTTCGCGAGCTTCACGCTCGAGGTACAGCTTATACTCAAAGTCTTCGAGCTCTCGTGGCGACACGTACTCGTGAATCTGCTGGGCCTGGATCGCGACCCGGGCAGCTGGCAGATCTGACCATCCTACGACATAGTAGAGCTGCAGGCTGATCTCGTCGTTCTTTGGGGGGCCGCGCATGACGCGCTTGTCGAGTATGCGTGCTGTCGAGTCGTTTTTGACTATCATGCTCAGAGGAGCTAGTGGTGGTGGGCCATCGCCTTGTTCGTATCGCTTCGGCAGTGACGGCAGCGGGATCTCAAGCGGACGTAATCTTGACGGTGCGTGGTTCTCTCGGGGCTTTGGGACCGTCCATGTTGGAGCCGACCTGGAGGCGAAGTAGTTCATGTTGTCGTTGTGTCGGAGCTCGCTCATGCACCACGAGGAGCTCACCCACGACTAATGCGAGGCGCATCTAAGTCGAGACATGCCATTGGTTTTGTGCAAGATCGGAGCTGATGTGATGTCCAGCAAGGTTTGGAACCTCGAAGACGATTTGTTGCAGGCGTTTTGGCGCATGTGAGGCTGTCGCAACGCGGAAAGTGCTCAACGCGGTGGTTTGAACAAAATCCACAGCTGGCAGTCGCGTCTGTACTTGCAGCGCGGGCGCGGGGCACGAAGAGAACCAGGGGTCCGTCCCACCTTTCTTCAGGCAGCCAAACAGCAGACAGCCAGGCACGACTCTAGAGCCGGCCTAACTCTATCTCGGACAACCCTGGAACCTCCAGCGCTCATCGAAAGTGTCAAAGTACGCTGGGGTGCATATTGAGATTCCGCCTCGACACCCCGATCTCGCCCAGTTGGGAATACCCGAGGATCTTAGTACAGACCCATCAGATATGCATGCACCAACTCCACTTGTGAGACTCATTGAGCGCGACCTAGGCACCAGACGATGAGGCTAGTATAGGTCACTGACGCTGACTGAGGTGGTCATGACGACATTGGCGTTTTATGGTCGTAATCGACCACGATGAGACGGCACTCAGATATGCCATTGCCGGTAGTTGATGTCTGGAGAGGACTGCGGCATTCTTCACGGCTTCCGACCGCAATCAATTTTCAATCACAAGGTTGAAATACAAGCACCTGACGCAATCATGTTACAGCGAATTACCCTCCAAGCAGCCACGATCTCGCGTGTTCTGTACCGTCCAGCGACACCACAAGCCCTACGGGTCCTCCAGCCGGCCGCTTACATAGTTCACACGAGGACATACTCGATAGGCAGCAAGTACTCCTTCGCAGAGGAGCATGCCAACCTAGGAGGACCGTCAACCCCATTCAAGCTCAGTTCTGCCCTGCATCAGGACTACGACCAGCTCGCCATCTTCTTCCAGGGAGCCACCGTGGGTACTACTCTCGCCGAGAAGAAAGGCTTCCAGAATGCATTTGTCTGGGAGCTTGCCAGACATAGCGTTGCGAAAGAACTGGTCGTCTTCCCAGCAGTCGAAAAGGATGTCCCGGGTGGCAAGGAACTCGTGGAAAAGGAGCGTGCCGCTAGCCAAGAGGTGAGTCTCTAGAGGACTGTGTGGGAAGTAAATGGCTCCCAGTCTTATCATTCTCCCCCGAGGCAATATCTCTGCGTGACACAGGAACTAATCACCACGGGCTGTAACTTAGATCAAAGAGCTCTTGGCTGATGTTCAAGACATGAAGCCCGACAATGATCAATTCAAGACCAAGCTCGAAGGCCTGTACAGCAAGTTCCAGAACAACGTCAAGAATCTCGAAGAAGACACAATTCAGAAGCTGGAGAAATCCATGAGCCTCACCCAGAGCAAGGAGCTGTGCCTGAGCTACGAGCGTACAAAGAACCTCGCTCCAACACGGAGTCACCCGAATGCGCCAAACAGCTCTGTCGGCTTCGAAACCGCCAGTCCGCTTCTCACCGCCCCCCTGGACAAGCTGCGGGATCTGTTCCGCACATTTCCAGAGAACGCCGACATAGGTAAGGATGGATCCTTGAGTGCAGGACCAAAGGGCGCACCATATGAGCTGCATAAGAAGGAGCCAGAGCAGCGGAAGTGTCCATAGAGATATCACAAACCTCTGGGGAACCTCATCCACTCCATGTGGTGTTGTGGAGGCGTTATGTCTGTGCACGTCACATCACACAGAGGGACCCTGAAATAAGATAGCACAGTGCTCGCGTAGCATGTAATTTGTAGCTCTCTAGTATGATCACTTGTTCGGTTAAGTGGTATATTTTACTTTCTTCACACCTCGCAATTGTACTCATATGCTCTAGTAATACGTCACATCCCAGTGGCTACCCTCATCCTTTACAGCCATGGTGTTAGTGGTTTAATTCTGCTAAGACGATACAAGGACAGATGTAATGCAAAGACTTACGCAGTAGATGTTCCCCGCCGCAGATTTCCACTGGGCATACCCGTCACCACGGTCCGCGATCCGGGTGAAAGTGTTCTTGACGTAGCTGTCGAGCGCCGTGTTCTTGCGGAAGTCGAACTTGTACCCGTTGGCGTGCGAGTATGTGCCGCCGGCGTGGCCCGTCTCGGTGCCGCCCGTGATGATGAGCGTGCACCCGCAGGCGCCCTTGAGCGTGATGGCCCCGTCGACTGTGCCCGAGTACACGCCCTCGTACGAGGTGCACTTGGAGTTCGCCGGGTTTGTGCAGCCGCCTGTCGAGGACGAGGTGATCCCCGCCGCGGTCAGCCGCGAGGCGGCGGCGGACTGGCTAAGTTTTGTGCCAGAGCGCTGGTCCAGGTCGACGGCGACGGCCGAGGCGAGGCCGAGGGTGGTGAGGGCGGTGATAGCGGTTGTGAACTGGAGGGGGGCCGGGAGCGTAAGCATAGGAGAAGAAAGAGATTAATGTCGGTTAGGGAGTGGGTGGCATTACCTTCATGGTTGCGAAGATGGTTTAATAGATGTTCTTGGTTGGGTGTGGGAGTTGTGATAAAGTGGTGGGTGATATTGCAGATGATGATGATGGCATATGGTTTCCTTGTCGCGTATCCTGGGAATAAACCGGTCTTTATACATATCATCCCGTCTAACCTCTTGCCCCAATGTTCAACCATCCTCAGCCACGAAGAATCTCCGTCATCATGTCCTGCAGATCAACTTGAAGATCTCTCCCCTCCTGCATCACCGGCGCGGCTGTACCCGTCGCCGCGAACCCTGCTCCGGGCCATCAAGTGCTGAGGCAAAAGTCCACGAGCTGAAGACATGTTGCATGAGTTGCCTTCAGCGGAATAGACAAGCGAGCCAGATGCGCAGAAATAGGTCTGATCTGCAGGTGACGATCGTCGAGCGTCGGAGTCCGGGCGGAGGTGCCACTGACAGGCTCGACAGGATGTCACACGTTGGCCGCCACGGAGGGCTGATTGGCGATGCTTGCTACGATTCGGGAAGGTCAAGGGTCCTCTGGGTTCTGCGCTAGCAACTGCCGGCGCGGAGGCGAGGAAAATGGCGAGCTTGCCTCGATTCTGGGCTTCGCCTAACACCCTCTTTAGTCTGAAGGGGGGCCCCCAACTGCCATACTGCGGAAGACCTTCAGCAATTGGGTGGTGCGCCATGTCTACTCATGCAGTGTGTTCTTGTGTCTTTGCATGACCCGGGCAGGATCAGTATGACGTGCCAAAATCCCCCCCAGAACTTCTCATGGCAACCCTCAGCCGCACATCTGGGACTGTTAGGCAGTATGAATAGGGGCTGCATTACGTGAAGTGTGCTCAGCTCTGTTGAGGATCCACGCCGCCACAACCATCATACGTGACCATGATCGCCCAGAGCTGAAAAAACAACCCCAGCACAGCCTGGCGGGCATTTACGTCAACCCGCTCCTCCTTGTCAATCAACCGAGCACAAGCATGGATCGGCAACGGGAGCAACGGCACATTTCTGCAGGACAACCTGAACGCGGGAGAGATATGTGCAGTGCAGCAGCCCGCCCTTCGATCACTACGAGGAGGCCATCTGGCTGATGAACAGTACGGAGAGCGACGGTGACCGACAGTTATTCTCGTGCCGCTTTGTAGTTCCCAGCCAGCGCCGTGCAGATGGTGAACAGCGGACCAGAAGCTCGAGTTATCAGATAGTTGTACTGCGTATATGTACCTTGTCAAAAGGCTCGTCACATAACCAATCACCTTCACAACCAGCTTGGTTAACTCAACCGGCCCGCTAAGCAGAACGGTGATGCGCCTCACTAGTAATGAGGAGATAACTGGTTCGACTCCAGTAGTGGGCATCGTTCTTTTTTGCTTTTTGCCACCCTATTTGTGATCTAGGCTCTTTGGACTTATTTTCGCACTCGTGCATCTCTTCTTTCTCGTTGACAACTACTTTTTAAATTTGTGTGCTTCTTGTTATGACGCTCCTTACAGGCCTTACAGGCTAGAGTTGTGCGGTTTCGCTCCCGTACAGCAATTCGCATTGTTCCGCACCCATGATCCCCCTGCTTGCCCATCAGGGGTCGTGGAAATGGTGATGCTGTATTCCGCAACAATCTGTGTACAAGGAGTAATCGACGCTCCGGCCATCCTGAATCGGGCACATGAACAGTATGTAGACTGGGGGAGGATGGTTATAAGGTAGCTACTCGGAAAGACTCAAAATTCCCCAGACTCTCCGAGTTGGACCTCTCCTGCACGCTACGTTGCATTTGAGGCCGGGCCCGGGAACACTCTGTCTCGGAATGATACACAATGCTTGTCACTCTGTCAACCCTCGGAGCTCTCCAACGGGACGGCAGGCGAAGGATGCCATTCCATCTGCATGCAGCCAATCGCGATCTCCGCAGCCAAGTCTTCCACTCGGGCAGGGACAATCTAGACTTTTTGTCAGCAGACTTCCACATTGGCCACACCATCTCATTTCTCCTTCGGCCTAGAGCAGTAGGCAGGCATCACAGAGTAGGCATCTTTTCCGAACGGGAAGGAGAGAGCTCCCTCTCGGTCAGCTCTGTCCTATGCACGACACAACGGCTGGCGAATCACGAGCGCATGGACTGGTCGTCCCTTCTAGGTGTCCATCCATCCCTCGGTCGATAGGCTGCCACACCTGACAAAAGATTGCCCGGGCAGGGCTTCCCATTGATATTGAGCGAGGCTATGACTTGCATATAAGGCGATGACTGGTCGCATGCTGTACCAGCTCGGCGGGTGGTTCTCAATCGCTGACCACACCTCGAGCCTGTCTCCCTCGTCATATCAACACTGGACCACGTCAACAACTACAGCAGCCACGATGCGTACCACTGCCATCCTCACTGCCGCTGCGCCGGCATTGGTGCTGAGCACCAGTCTGCCCAAGCTCGACGTCCCGGCCTGCCCAGCCAAGGGTACTATCATGTACGACAAGTCTGTCCCGGCAAAGACGGACTTCCCGCTCACGCGGGTCGACCTCTGTTATGACAAGACAGCCATTGTCGCGACATTCACAGCCTACAACGAGACGAACTTTTACTTCGACCCGGCTCATGGCACGAACGACGAGCTGTGGCGGTACGAGGTCATGGAGGCCTTCATTGCCCGCGGCACCAACGATCCAAAGACATACCTCGAATTCGAGATCAGCCCCAATAATGCCACCTTCAACGCATTCATCTATAACCCGAGCAAAGTCCGCGATCCGGCTTTCCCACTTGACACGTTCTTCATCCAGACACCCGTCCAGGACGGCCTCGTCGCCACGACTGCGCTCGACAGAGCCGCGGAGAAGTGGACGTCGACTGCACGCATCCCGCTGGGCTTGTTCAACGTCGACGATGGTAAGGCCAAGGGCACCGAGTGGAGGATGAACTTCTTCCGCACTGTCGTCTCACCAGAGACGTACCCAGCCCAGGAGCTCGGCGCGTGGAACCCTCCGGACGAGGCAAGCTTTCATAAGACGCCGTTCTTCGGCAAGGTCAAGTTTGTCTAGGCGCATGGGACTTCCAGGTGGCCAGAGCCATGAGGAAAGATGTGTATCATCTGGTCGAAGAAAGCGCGAATAATCTGGAGCTCAACGCATCACCTTGATGAGATTGAGAGACAGTATTGATGCGTGTATGCAGTCTGGTCGGCCCGCGGAAAGAAGACGTCGTGCAAATCAGCGGTCAACCTAGAGATTATGGACGAGATGTAAGGCTTAGATTCATCAATAGACGGCATTGCCGTTGTAACATGCCACAAGAGTGAAGCTCGTGAAAGCGTCCTCCCAATTCCGTCAAGACGAAGCGTTGCACCAGCCACACGTGGCGGGGCAAATGTTGCCCACACGAAGTGGCGCTCAAGCCGCCCTTGCCCAGGCTGCTGACAGTTGGGTGCCTTCCACAGTTGAGCCTGCAACACGCAGCTCAGGCTGCCTGAAGCTCAAGTGGGCCACTAAGCTGGGGGGAGCTGCGTCAACCTCACAGCCTTGAGAGCGACGACATCACCAAACACCCAGCGGCACCTCGACCACCCCCACGATACCGAGCTCAACCAACCCAACGGCTCAGCCTCTTCACGTCTGCAACACCTCTTGATTGTCGCCTCCTGCGAGTCCACAGCACACATCGTCACCATGGTAAGGCCCCTCGCACAGCTCCATGCCAGTTGTTCACAAGCTCACTCTGCCCCTCTTTGAACCGCAGACATCGATAGGTACGGGCTACGATCTCGCCAACTCGATCTTCTCCCCCGACGGCCGCAATTTCCAGGTCGAATATGCCGTCAAGGCTGTAGAAAACGGTGGCACATCTGTCGGCATCCGGTGCAAGGACGGCGTCGTCCTCGCCGTCGAGAAGGTCGTCACATCCAAGCTCGCCAAGCCTGGCGCGAACAAGAGAATCGCCACAATTGACAGACATCTGGGAGCCGTACGTTGTTTCCTTGACTCTCAACACCTTTGTTCCCTGGTCCCGCCTCGCTGTTCGAGACTGACTCATTTGGATTAATGCAGGTATACTCCGGCATGATCCCCGACGGACGACACTTCGTCGACCGCGCCCGCGACGAGTCACGCGCTTGGAGAGAAACCTTCAAGACGCCCATCTCGACTTCCGACCTGGCCAGCCGCATGGGCGGTTACCTGCAAGCCTACACCCTCTACCAGTCCGTCCGACCCTTCGGCATCACTGCGATCGTGGGCGGTTTCGATTCAGAGCTGGACGCCCCCGTCGACGGCGAGGTCGGCTCGGGTCCATCCTCAGGAGCCGGCGGCAAGGTACCGGGCAAGCACGGCGGCCCTGGCCTCTATATGATCGAGCCCAGCGGCATGTACTGGGGCTACTACGGCGCGGCCACGGGCAAGGGACGACAGGCCGCCAAGGCCGAGTTGGAGAAGCTCGACCTCGCCGCGGGCAAGCTCGACCTGCTGCAGGGTGTCAAAGAGGCGGCTCGTATCATCTACGTGGCGCAGCAGGACAACAAGGACAAGGAGTTTGAGCTCGAGATGAGCTGGATCAGCAACGTCGACGGCCCCACAAAAGGCCGGCATGTTGAGGTCCCCAAGGACATTCTGGAGGAGGCCGAGCGGTTAGCGAAGAAAGCCATCTCGGACGACGACAGTGATGACGAGGATGAGGACGACGAGGATGAGGAGAAGATGGAGGAATAGAGACAAGAGCCATTGCATAGACGAGGAGAAGCAGGAAACAAGAATCAATGTCCTGACGATTTTCACTGACGATGCCGATGCTTATGATGTTGTACTGCAAGGCTGCAAAGCTGGGTCCAACAAAGCAAAAGATGTGGCGGTTTGTTATTTCATCCCAATTGAACCCTTCACGTTCGGTAGGCAGATGCCGGCCATTCATTGTGGCAACGTAAGCATCGATCCTGTCCAAAGAAGCCCGAACATCATCAAGAAAACATCATCACACGTGGGAAACAGGAAATCATCGTGAAATTAAGCTATCTCAATATCGGGAGCCGAGTCCAGCTCTCAGAAAGCAAAGCCATTGTTGGGAGCTTTGCCATTCCCCTGCGACTTCTTGTCTGATTGCGAATCTTCTCGGTTGTACTCACTTTCATGCGTACCATAAGGTGCACTTTGAAAACGCCAGTGTCGCAAGATGACGTCCCTCAGCGCACACCGATGGGTATTTGCCCTCATTCATGCCTAGTAATCTCCGAACCGGAACTTCTTCAGGTTTCGCTTCTCTGCGTACATCTCGCGGACGACCATGGTGGTGATCTGCCGCGAGATGGCGATGTTGTCCTGGCAATGCTCTGTCCACTTCATGACGGCCCTGCTGGGCTCCGCGGCAGTGCGCAGCGGGCGCGCGTCGACGTGCTCCTCCACGAGCACGTCCTTGATGCGGAGCTTTTCGAGCTCTAACCAGAACAAGTTCGGATCGCGCCCCGTGGTTGGTGCTGCCGCGGACGGTGACGAGGATGCAGCAGCTTGCTGGGGTCGGCTCTTGTCGTCATTGTTGGTGTTGACCATGTATATCGGCCAGTCGAGCAGTCTCGAAGCAGCCACTCTCTCCTCGTGACGGTCAAGTTCCATGGAGACCGCCAAGTGCGCTTTGAACCACTGCTCGAACACATCGTCGCTCCTGACATGGTCTTGCCACATCCTGATGAAACCTGTGCGGTCGTCGACGTAATCTATCGACTTGAGATGGTTGCGCTGACAGAACACGGCGCGCATATAGTTGCGCAAGTGCCGGCGCATCTTGTTGTCCGCGTCGCACTTGCGCACAACAAAGCACAGCCCGTGGGGGGCGTACGGGGCGTCGTGTAGCATGAGGTTGAAGGGCACTGTAGAGCTCGGATGAGCGAGAGTAAAAGCCTTTTTTGCCTTGAACGGCCCTTTGCTGCGCTGCTGCCGTTGCTTTCTGGCAGCCTCCTCTTCGCTCTCGTCTTCTGAACTCTCGTCGTTGTCATCACCGTCGTCTGTATTGCCACCATGGCCTGCAGTGTTGTTGCTTGTGCTGGTGGTATTGGCAGCCTTGGGTCGAGGTTGAGCGTTCTGCTTCTTCCGTGATCGTTCTATATCTGAGGGTGTCTCAACCGATCGCGTTCTGCAATTTGTGGGGTGAAACGAGAAAAAGTTCCAGCTGTATTTGGCCATGATGAGGCTCATGCAGTAGTTGGCAAACTCGGGCATCTCAAGGTCTGCAGCGATACAGTATAGGCGTTCAACCGTGTCTCTGGCCGCAAACTTGGGGATCTGCCGAAGGTCGCAGTCGCTGTTCTGGGCGGGCTTCCTGGCCTTGCGTTTCTTGGCTTTTGCCTTGCTCTTGCGTTTTGACTTTCGCTTGGCAGCGGTCTGGACATTGCCGGGTTCATCGTCGCTCTCTTCGCTGTCGTTGTCGTTGTCGTCCTGCACGGGATCAGGTGGTTCGATGTATGCTTTGGCCAGCGATGCCAGGCCGCCCGTGTAGCACCACTCCACAAGCAGCTCCACGTCGTCTTCCTCCAGAATCTCGTCCTCGAAGGAGATGACTGACACGAGTCGCCTGTTTTGACCTGTTAAAAAGTCATGGACCATACGCTTGACGACCCGAGAAAAGTACGCAAGAATCACGACGTGCACAGCAAGAGTGCGTCCTTCGCCTGGAAGCGTCGGGTTTCTGAACTCGACGTGAACAGTGCGACTGTCTTTGGTGATCCTGTCTCAAGAGCATGGTCAGCTAGTTCTATAAAATGAGAGCAAGATGGGGAATGACATCAGAAACAAACTTCTGAGCTCAAGTGAAGCTGTCGTGAAGTTGAAACCCAACTAGGACGTACAGCACAGCGAAGTCGCGAGCATGTTTCATCTGGGCCGCGGCGGTAGAGCATGGTATGCTCTCAGACTGCTGTGCTAACGGCCTGACATGGCGCTGAGTGCACGAGGCGCAAACGCAGTATTCTATGAGTTCTGGGAGACACCGTGGGAGGGGCAGCGTGCTCATGATGACAGCGGCGTGATGAGAAAGTCAGCATGGAAGCTGGGAAGGGGAAGCGAATGGGTGTCTGTTCGCTCGAGTTGAATGGCGGAAGCGTCTGATCCTCGGGGTGAGTTCCTGGGGTCTCGGGGTGAGTTGCTGGGGTGCGAGCTGTGGAAAGCCGCGTGGAGCGCCGTGAATCGGCCAATGTGTGGTAACAGAGCGATGGTAGTCGCGATACTACGAGAGATGGAGATGGAAGCGCACGGCTATTGCTGACAGATCACAAGCTTTGAAACTTGAGAGCACGGTAGGCCAGATTGGAAGGTATAGTGGGCAAGACCTGGAGGCGGACTATGCGTAGGCAGTCTGATGAGTTGAGACCGATTTTGCTTGAAGACATCAGGCAGCCAGGAATCGAAGAGTCTCTTGATGCTCCGGGCGAGATGACATGCGAAGTGTCTCAGGGAGTTGATTGAAGAGAAGGACGGCAAGGATCGCAAAGCTGTGGTGTCTGGCAGCAAGAACGAGTATCTCATAATCTGGTCAAGCGTCTCGTTGATGTGGTTGTCCACGAGGCAGTCACTGCTTAAACGAGGGCACATTCACTGATCATATCGAGGCACGATTAAAAGTAGGTAGTAACAAGAGACACGTGATGCTTGAGTGTCGTGTCGGCTCAATGCATGAAGCCCAAGTTCATGCTCCGGGGGTTTGGGGGTTGACGGTATGCTAAAATGAAAATCCGTGCGTAAACTCAGCCAGAGGTATCAAAATACATGTGAAAGACGCAAGCTATGGAGACTCGTTGGCTCTAGGAGATGGTCCCGCGGCGCCGGAGAAAGTGCTCTCATGTCATGTAAGAGGTTGCTCAGTGCGGGTGAGAGGGCTTTGATGCAAGCCCCTGAGGCCGGGGCGCGGAATCTGGGGAAGTGGGCCAGGCGGGTGCCGGGTTGTGACCGCCTGCCTGGCTCAGCTCGATGCAGCGAGGTGGGTCGGACGTGCTGTCCACTTGTGCAGTTGTGCAGCGGCCCATGTCCAGCAGCTTATCGCTGCCGGCAGAATCAGAAAAAAGTTGGATTGGCTCAGACTTTCCAGTCGCAGCTTGGGCAGGAGTGGCGTTCGTTGTACCTACAGCATTCAACCACCAATTCGGTCTTTTGCATATCAACACTCACAAAATGGGCAAGAAGAGGAAGCAAAGCTCCAAGGCCGGCGCCCAGGACGCCCTGCCGTCTCAGAAGCGGGCAAAGACCGCCGCTGCAGATGTCGTCAACTTCACTGGCGACTTGGACGGTTCTACAACCACGGTTCTTGACAAGTCCGCCTTCACCGAGCAAGTCTCGGGCGAGGATCGCAAGCGAGAGGCTGCCGTCTACGAACTCCTTGGCAGCGTTGATGTCTCGGAGCGCATCACTGCCGCCGACGCCCTCATCACTGGACTCCTCAGCTCGCCTGAAGCCGTCCTGCGGAGACATATCGAGAAGCGCCTCTTCCGCGGGCTGGCCAGTTCTCGGAATGCTTCCAGAGTCGGTTTCAGTCTGGTCCTGACCGAATTGCTGGGACAGCTCTTTGGGCGCAAGGATCTTGCCAAGACCAAGTTCCCAGGTCTCACGTTCGACAACGTCCTGGACTTGCTCTTGGAAACGACACAACCCGGCGGAAGCGTGCCTGGTCAGGAAGAGCGGGACTTCTACTTTGGGCAGCTTTTTGGTCTTCAGTGCTTCGTTGAAGCCAAGATCATCTTCGACGACGACTCGCGATGGCACAAGATTTTGGACCTCCTGCTCAAGGCTGCCGACAAAAAGGTCTGGCTGCGCTCGCATTGCGGTTGGGTCATTGTCGAAGCACTGCCACACATGGGTCAGGCGAGAGCCGAGGATCTTCTCAAGAAGCTGTCAGAGCTCGGATGGGCGAAGACCGCAGAGGGCGTCGGCATCTGGCTCAAAACGCGGGCGATCTATCCAGGCATCAAGACACCTGCGAAGCCCTGGCGTGACCCACTGGCTCCTGGCAGCATCCCCGAGCTGGCTCGCGTGCTGAAAGAAAACGTCAAGCAAGACACTGGCGAAGATAAGAATGGGCCGAAGATCAAGCAGGGCAATGCCTCTGCGCAGTTGAACTTTGTCTGGGATCTTATCTTGGCTTCGTTTTCCACGCGTGGTGGCTTATCCCGGAGCCATGACAAGGATCTGTTCAAGCAGTTCTGGAGCACTGTGGTGGACGGTGAGTAGCAATGCCTGGCAAAGTACCTAGATCGATTGCTAACACGAGATTACAGACGGTTTGTTCTCCAAAAACGCCACAGACGGGCAGAAGTACCGAGGCTTCATGATCTTCCAGAAATTCATCACTGGCTTTGGGCCAGATGACAAGACCCTCGTACTGGATCTGTTCACCAAGAACCTTATGAGATGTCTTGTCAACCAGGCTGCCGCCGAGGACCGCTACCTGCACCGCGCTGCCCTGCGTTGCCTCGACGTGATCGACCAGGCTGTCAAGTCTTCTCCGGAACTTCTTGTGCCTGTCCTGAAGCAACTGCTCGGCAAATGGGGTTCGTACGATTTCGACCAGAAGACAAACACCAAGACAATTGAGAAGCTCATGCAATGGGCAACGGTGGAAAATGCGGACGAGGTGCTCAAGTTGTTGAGGGACCCGATCGTTGTGATCAAGGGGTAAGCAATAGCACTATTCTGTGGTCGGAACAAGACTAATTCAAGCTGTAGTGACGAGAAAGAGGTCGAGAACTTCCGCCAAGTCTATGCTCAGTACATCCTCCGCCTCGCCACGCAAGCAAAGCTCGACTCGGAAGCCTCCAGCGACGGTACCCCTCACGTACCCGAGCTGGCGATCAGCGAGCTCGCTAGCGGCGCTTACACCATCACAGACGACTTCACGCCAGAGATCTCTGAGAAAACCCGCGAGGTCTTCCGGAGTCGCCTGTCCTCTGCCTTTGCTAGATTAACCAAGCGCAAGGAAGACTTCAAGCATCTCTGCAACGCAGTGGCGTCTGTCAAGCCAAGTGCCGTGGCCATGAGCGAGGAACTGGAGTCAGAACGCTCTATCGCGCTCAAGGCCGTGAAGAAGCAGCTTAAGGCAAGCAAGAAGTCCGACAGCAGCAAGGGCGCAAATAGCAGCACGTCACTCGGTCTTGCATTGTTGTACGCAGTAGCAATCCTGCAGCTATACAATGGTGCGCCAGATGCGATTGACCTGCTGCAAGACCTCAAGCGGTGCAGCGAGAAGACGAAAGACGATGACCAGTCCGGGACGTCAGGTCTCCTGGTCGAGATTCTCTTGTCGCTTGTCTCCCAGCAGTCCTCTTTGATGCGTCAGATCAGCCAGCAAGTGTTTGAGGCTTTCACGTCACAAATCTCTGCGGAGGCGCTGGAGCTGTTGACTGAGCCTCTTGTCGCCGAGGAGAACCAGCGTGGGTACCAGGCACTCTTCGAGAACTTGGACGACGAGGAGATGGTCGACGCCGACGATGCGGAATCGGGTGATGAAGAAGATAGCGACGGAGATGCTGATGACGTAGAAGATGTTGAGGAGGATGACATGTCTGAGATTGGTTCTGACGTCGAGTTCACAACTCTGAACGGGGACGATGCCGAAGCCGATGATGACGAGGAGGATGGAGAGGACTCTAGCGACGACGAGGAAGAGGATGATGCCGAGGCCAAGGAACTTGCAGACTTCGACGACGCTCTTGCCAAGCTCCTCAAAAGCCGGCGTCTCGATCAAGATGCTGCGGCCGCTGGAGATGACGACTCAGATGACGAGTCCGACATGACCGACTCAGAGATGATCGAACTCGACGAAAAGCTCACTGAGGTTTTCAAACAGCGCGCAGCCAAGACGAAGGCCAACAAGACCAAGGAGAAGCGCGACGCCAAGGAGACAGTACTCAACTTCAAGCGTCGCATCCTCGAGCTTCTTGACATCTACGTGAAGCAGGAAGCCTCGAACCCTGTCGCGTTCAACGTGCTGCTTCCCCTGCTGCAGCTCGTCCGCACGACGACGGACAAGTCGCTCACCGACAAGGCCATCAAGGCCATCGAGGCTTTCGCCAGCGCGCTTAAGAAGAAGCAGCAGGCGCAACCAGAAGGGCAAAAGCAGCACCAGCTCTCCACGGAAGAGCAGCTCGACCTCCTCAAGCGCATCCACCACGAGGCGACGCAGGGCGAGACGCACGCCTTCGCCAAGGCAGCCTCGCGGGCCAGCCTGGTCATCGCGTCGAGTTTGTTCACAGCCGCCTCGACGGCGGACGAAAAGGCCGAGAACATCCAGCTCGTCGCAAGGGCGTACGCGGACACGCAGGCCCGCTGGGCGAGCGGCGCGATCAAGATGCAGCCTGTCTTCTTCTCGGACTGGCTCAACTGGTGTCAGGGGCAGGCCAGTAACGCCACGCAGCAGCATTAGTCAAAACAGGGAAAAGGGACAAGGCGTTGTGGTAGTTTTCTGTAGCATATGCACAAATGGATAGAATAGTGAGATGGTTCATCGTGATGCAGTTTTGTCCTCCACGTCGGATGTATGTTGTATCTCCACGGGCTTGGATTGGTGACAAACGATTTTCAGTTCTTGTCAGAAGTGCCTCACATAGCACGATGATAGCATATAGGCTTCAACTCAACACTCCCTCTTACATGGTACCGACGATTCCACAGTACGCCTCACGATCTCCGGGGACTGCGGTCAGGCAGAGACAGCTCAATGTCAGCCGATGCCGCCAACTCCAGCCAGGAAGTTCCCTGCAGAGTCTCAGGAACAGGAACGTAGCCGTTATTGTGCACAGCCCCTGCTTCGTCTGATGAGTCTAGAAGCCCGCTCGATGGCATCGCAGGCCCCGGGTATATCCCTTCTCAGTAGCCGGCTGCCGTGCAGACGGCGCATCCATGGCGCCTTCTGGATTCGTGATTCCTACGAGGATGAACCCGGGGCATTTCTGCTAGAATCGACCCACAGCTAGGAGCTAGCCGTGGGCCGCCTATGGCAGCCGAGGCGGCGGTGCTGTGTGTTTTGCCTGGGAAGTGCGGTTGGTCTGGCGATAATATTATTACGCTCTGTGGATCATTAGCTACATCTGTGCGTTCCAGTTCATCTCAACTCTGCAATGTCCTGAGGCGCACATATCCCAGCCTCTTGGATGTGTTTGTTGTGACTTGGGTCCATCGAGACTTGATCTTAGCTTCCGTTGGCGCCGAACCCTCGTGTGGTCTGGCTGCGCGTGGACGCAAACTTGTGGCATGATCGCTCCCAATGACCTGTCATCTCGAGAACAAAGGTTTAGTCCTACATCTCCCAGTCTCTCCGTATGTAACTCAGACTAGGATGCGTCCTTTAGCAATAGGCCCGACACGGACCGTAGTCTACCACTGCTGGAATGCCGCCGACGAGCCGCGGACCACCGGCCATTCCGTCCGCGTCTTCCCATAAGCTACAAATGGGTTTACTTTAGTGTTCAGACTAAGCTGCACCCACTCGGCACGCCTGCACACGTGAGGCGGATGTTGTCTTAGCTCGGTGAAGGAGCCTCTTGGGAGGATAGCAACACGATCACCAAAACTTCCTCGGGGTCAGCAGGGAAATCCTGGAATGCAACGGAAGCCAATTTCGAAAAACGGCCGGCAAGAGCTTCGGAACAGTCTCGGCCTGGGCCGAGGCGAGAATGTCGGAGATGAGACCGCCTCACTGGAGGTCTCTCAATGCGGCACGCGTGTTAGACGCGCCCATCGGGTACATACCTTAACATACCCTAATCTAAGACCACTTACACGCGCACTGCCGCATGTTCTCCATGCCAGCACCAACAAAGCTGCACCTATGCATCACGCCATGGGCTCGCTCCCATTCCTGCGCCCGCCTCTTATGACGTAGGTTAGCGATCACAAGCTTTTCTCCCAGTCTGTGTGCAGGTCATGCAACTGCCAGGTTTTATCCTGGCCATTTTTCTCCAGGCTCTCTTCACCGAGCACGTGGCACACCAGACCCATGTTGTTTTCTCGTGCCACATGGACTCCGTAGCGGCCTGTGCTTCTCCTCTTCCAACGACGAGCAAGAAACTCCGCAAATTCGGCAATTTAAAGGTCTGCAGCTTGAGGATCACAGGTAGTCATACAACCGTGATCTATGGGTGGCTAGCGCTTCTTGCGCATCGCGTCCGCAAAAAAATAATTTTTTTTCTTTATTGTCTCCAGAGCGGACTATGATTGTCCTGGCTCGGCAGCAATCTCCAGTGGCCATCCAAGAAAGACGAGCGATGGGATACCATTTCAAGATCCAGGGTGCACGCTGTCACTCATGCATGGATCAATGGAACCTGCACTGACGTCACGCCTCGAGCTTAATGATCAACGAACAATCCGAGCGCACAAGGCTGAGAGGGCTTGCCCATCGAGATGGATGCTCGTGGCTGGCAGGGGATGCTGCCCGGGGCAGCTGACTCAAATGTCGCGCGTCGATCGACATGCTGATCGTGATGGAGGACTAGGTTTGGAGATCTTCCATGGCTCGTAGTGATCCCTGGTGGGATGTAAACAAAGAGAGGAGATTGGCAGAGCGTCTAGCCGGCCCCCATTAGCTGTGAGCATTCACCGCCGATACTGTAAAGCTCAGAAATGTCTCGGTGCTGGCACGGCGCGCGCGGGAATTCCAGGTCAAGAAGAACGTTCGAGAAGTCCAGCTTCCTGGGAGCTCACTGGAATGGCATCAGGATGAGGGCAATGACTCGGGGGGGTTGTAATTTTGCAAGCAGATATGGAAATTGTCCGTGTGAAAGACGAAAAACCAACTTCTCGAGCCAGTTGAGACACGAGTGGACAGAATTCGGAATCCTGCGGGCGCCAGGCCTCAGACGAAGCCTCACAATTAAAGAGGCATGATTTTCAAGGGCCGGTCGGTGTCAGCCTCACGTTTAGTTCTTCAGCAGTGGCACAGCCTTGTTGTGCTCGTGAGAACCTTGGACCGTATGAACTTGTTTGTGTAATATTGCCTCTCAACAGGATTATCTGATCACAGGCGAAACAAGACGAGCAGTGACTATGATATATTTGAAAGTTGATGGCAATTTGTATAAAGGCCACTTATTGGAGACAAATAACTTTAGAACGGCGGACCACGCAAGGCAAGCTCGAGTCCTTTAATATCACAAGGAAAAGGAACAGACCAAACATGGCGGAAACAACATGATACGGATAAACATCGAATTTCATGCAGATTCCCCTAATCCGCAACCATCACGATACCGACTGCGTCCACTTATCGAGAGAGACAGATAGTATCGAAGACACCTGTGTTCACCCGGCCTTTCACTTTCACAACACGCACTACTGCGACAACGACCACATACCACTCACTCGGGTCAATTAAACGCGCATCGATTAACCCAGACACTGGCAATTTTTGCTCTTTGTTTATCCTATTTTTCCCAAGACAAGGTTACCAGAAAGTAACGAGTATGATATCAATAAGGACGATATGAAAGTCATGTTTTCTGAAAACCCTCGACAGAATCTCCATTCTTCACATCAGGTAAACCGAAGTCTCACATCGTACAAACATCGTCCCAGACCATGCGGAGTTGATAGACATCATCCTAGAGCATACGAAGATACTTACTACTACTTGTGCACTTCTTTCGGCAACATTTAATGGTGCTCCAGTCTTTGACTACACTAAGAGCCCTTCTCTGTGGATACAATACTGAACTGACAGCGAGTCCCGAGATCTTCTGATAACACTTCCACAAGAGGAGAATAGACACACAAGCCCTCTCCACTACGGATCTTCCTCCTCACTTACTCGCTCTAGAGTTAAGACACATCCACCCTCCAAGTCGCGCGGGAACCCCAGCTTCGAGACTTCATTCTCGAATATTTCTCCTTCCCTTGCCTCCAGGACCCCATATAATGTCGTACGTCTTCCGCATTCCGAGACCAGCTCTGCCGTTCGTCTCCACGTTATTAGCTCACGACTGACTAGAGACACAAGAGAACCCGCAGCCTCCCTTAGATCCACTTCACACGAGACTTGGAGACGTATCAGTATACAACCAACTCCTCCCTTGCGGGAAAGAAACGGACAGCGGCAAAGAAAAATCCACTAACTATCGGGGTCCAGACCGCACCACCCGAATATGAACGAGACATGGTGATATCCACTCCGATGGGGAAAAAAAGCAGTAAGCGCCACGCCGCCACTAGATCCGCCCACGACCCAGCCTGCTGGAACACAACTTGAACAGACCCTGATACACCCGCGAGCAAGGAAGCTCCTGGCAGCAGCAGCAGCAGCGGTGGTAATCAACACGCGACAAGTCCAGCCAGCCACGGCTAGCTGAGCAAGTTTAGAGCTACTAATCAATCCAGCGCAAGCCACCGCGAGCCCACGCCGCAGAACGTGCGCGGTGTTGGGTTTACCCAGGTATGTCGCGCAACACACCCGCTTGTGACCTCGGCAAGAGCCACGCTCGGGGAAGCCGGCGGGCTGAAAGAGCTTCTTGTGGGTGCATAGTGTGACGATAAGCCCGACAGTAGCCTGACGACAACAGCAACAGTTAGCTGCGCGTAGCCATGCCTAGCTTGCGAGCTCACAGCTCACCAAACACAAACAGCTCGCACCGCGCAGCACAACCCGGTCACAGCAACAACAAGACAGCGCACAGCGCACAGCACACAGCGCACAGCGCACAGCATGCACCCCCAAAGCCCACCCACCGGTCGTGAATCTGTGCAGCCGCCGCTACCTCTCTTCCCGTCTCGTGATTGCCAGAGCTAAGATGATGCCCATTCCCGCCCGCCGCTTGGGCCGCCTAAACGGGCCGCTGCGCTGGCAAGAGCTCCGTTGGTCCAGCAACAAACATGAATACACCACCTCCTGACCGACCCCCCAGCGAAGCACGCGCCCGCAACAACAGCTGAGCAATTGAGTCTCAGGGTCCCCAAAGGATACCCACAGACGTTCAATGAGGGTACAGACTCCGTACTGTGGGAATTGGACCCTTCCTCGACGCCGGGTCGGTCAAGGAGGAAACCAAACGATGTGGAAAACCCCAGGGTGACCGCCAGAAACAAGGGCCCGACCAGCCAGGGATGACGACGTTGCTAATTATTATCGGCCCCGACCTTTGGACAGCGGCGGCCTGGATCGGGACCGGGCAAGGGGTCCTCCTTTTCCTTTTCCTTTTCCTTGCCATAAAGACCCTGTCAACCAGCCAGCCACCATTGCGACCAAACCGACGCCTGCAGTTGCCGTGAGAAAGACGCCTTCCTTCATCTGGCTCTGTCCAACGGGGACTGCAGCTCGTCAGCGCAACCCGGGCTTGCTAGGCTTTGGGCTCGGCTAGATGGAAAGGATGGAGGGGGGGATAGGGATCCCTGACGGGCTGAAACCACTCGCACGCTTACATTGATTAAGTTGGCGTGACGAGAGAGAGCAGCACTAGCCAGCTCGTCTCAGTGTTGCACCCATGTCCTGATCGTCAGCCAGCCCGAATCTGGTGGTGTGCTGGTTCCCGTTTCGGGCAACCGAAGATCCCCATTGGCGCCAGAGATGCTGTCCTGGCGGTCGAAGGCGTGCTCTAGACCCGGGGCACGTGTCGTGGTGGCCATCAGCCGAGCCAGGCGAGCCGCTTGATGGGCTTTTCCCTCAGTCTCTCTCGGCGGAGATAGGTAGCCAGCCAGCTCTGTCTCTCCACTTCCACTTCCACGTGCCAGACATAAGTTAGCTCGTGGCTGCCACCTCGGGGAGCTCGTTCGCCGCCGTGCCCGGTGCCGGCCACCGCAGCAGCCCGCACAGCCCACTTCCTCGTTGACAGTGCTTTTCTTTTCCCCCGTGTGCAAAACTCACCTCACCCAGGGCGGCGACCCGACCAGGCCCGCCCGCAGGCGGATCTCCGCAGCTCCGCAGTTCCGCAGGGCCCCCATCTCGTGACCTCGCCCATTCCGGGACATCATCCGCCGGGGTGTTCGTTCACAGAACCACGGGGCAAACTGAAGCTTGTCAGTATTATTCAGCTTACGCCAACCGGGCACCCATCGTCTTCCCATGATGATGATATCAACCATGAGCAAGAACACACCGTTTCTCGGTGCGTGGCCACGCGCCTAGACTCCTCCTCCTTGCTTCCTTCCTCGACCCGAGCCCGCTAGAAGCAGAAGCTAAAACTCCCCAGCGCCCAGCTAGCCAGGGGCACAAAACGTGCTTGCCCTCGGCCCATCCTCGTGACGTGGAGAGCCTGGCCGCGCGCCCCGCTCCTCTCTGTCATGAATTGAGTGACTCTGTTGTCGAGGAGGGAGGGGATTGGGGGGAGGGGGAAGGGTTCGCCCGGGGCCGGTCAACCTGCGTGACTGATGGCGCTCTGCTCGAGTGAGGGACGTTCAGTATTGCAGAACCCAAAAGAGAGGCAGCCAGGCGGCGGACATCGCTGTCCTGCCTCACTGGGCTGTGGCTATCGCTGTCGCCGAGTGGGTCGCACAAGTCCTGCAGTAGGCGAAGCAAGGGCCGGGGTGAGCTCCTGGGAGCTTTTGGTCACTTGAGCTCTGCCATTGGACGAAGCTCATGTGGGAACCGCGCGCGTCGCGTCGAGCACAAGGACAAAAAAGTGAGGGGTTGATTGTTGACGCCCTCGCTTTTTTCTTTTGTTTACTTTATTGCCTGTTTCGGCATCATCATCTGGTTCGCGGGGGAAGAGGCAGGTCCTCGCTGTCCGACACCGGTCCCCGTCGAAGGAGGAGGGATGACGAGAAGAAATCATCCGAGGTGTGAGGTCCGCGAGTTGAAACATGCTCTCCGGGGTCCGCTTACCTCACTGTGCCTCTCTCGTTGCTCTCCTGATGATCCCCGCATTCCACTGGGCTGTTCTCTGTGCTCGGGTTTCTGTCATTTTTCTCGCCTGCCCAGACTGCGCCCGAACACAGCCCTGCTCGGAGGTAAGATGCCCTTCTGGCTGTGAGCGACAGCGACCCTGGCTGACTCCGGACGAGCAGCGGTCATGAACGAGTCACATGGGTAGGTCCACGCGCGGCGCCACAGGATTCGGGGACTTCGCAAGTGCGAGTGCTTGCGATGGCGGCATCGCACGCCTGATGAGCTCCGCCTCCCCCCATCGGCAGATCAGCCGTGACAAGCCGATGCTGTTCGTGACGGCCGTTTCACGTCCAACATGGCTCTTTTGACATGCTCGCATTTTTTGGGCGGCCATACGCAGGACTTGTCGGGGAAGAAAGGGGGACCGTCTGAGAGCGACTGGGAGCCCTGGAGGAGGACAATTTAAAGATTGAGGGGAAGGAGGCCTTTGCTGCGCTGTGACTGGCTGCTTCTCTTCAATGGCCATCCTGGTCCTGGTTGTGTGGCCCCCTTGTTCCTCACGAGGCTGCCCGGGGGGTCTTGTTCTCTTTCGCTGATGTGGTGGCATTGATGGCGAGGCTTGGCCGGCTTTTTGCAGCGTCACAGTCACAGTGTTCGATAGGTAATAGCCAGTGTGATCATAAGACTTTCCCAGAGAGGGCACTCACAATGATGACAGGCACAATGGCGTCGACGGGGTTTCAGCTTGAACTTGCAGGGAACTTCGACGCAGGAGGACTACGACCCTGACGATGATCGGATGTCGAAAAGTCGGCAACAGTCCGGACGGCTCCCAAGCGGCTGTAGCTGCCCTGTTCTCGCTTCAATTGCCGCACTCTTGGTTCGTTCGGGGTTGTGGTGCGACACAGCTTTCCATGCGCCCGCCAGTTCGGCCTTTTTTTCTTATGCATTGTCAAACACCCGAAGAACCCGAAGATGCCACGGTCTGTTTCAAGAGGATGACGCATCCGCGGGCTTACTAGTCACGACGCCCGACCTGATCTACACCGAGCTGTCAAGTCAGCGCCGCCTATGCCTCATTAGCCTGCAACACTCGGCCTCCCAGTCACTACATTGTTTCCCCACCCTCTGTGCTCTGGTGAAGAGAGGAGCTTGGGCCATCTATATAAGGAGTTCTTTCTTTTCCTATGGTGGTCATGCTTGTTTTCGGGACAAGTCATGTTGGGGCCTCACGAGGTCTGGTAAATGAGTCCTGCCGAGGTGCGACAACAAGAAACCGTGAATCTATGCCGACATAAGCATGAGACAAACAGGCAAGGGCGGGTACGGACCGAGTATGGACAGCTCGAGGCTTGCCGTGCCGTTAATGCGATTCTTCGAAAGATAAGCGCTGCCAGCACCTCGTCTATGCCATGTGCGACGTGATAAGCGGCAATGGCAAACACTTCTAGCGTCAGCGGCACAATGCCTGAACTGACCGCTACGAACGCAAACGACTTGTCGAGCGGCGTGCTAGCACACGGCCCGTCGATCTTGAAGCTCGTAACACCGACTCGCAAGCCATTTCCAAGACGGAACCCACCTGAGGTAGTGGCCACGGGCTACGTGATTCCAACGGCGTAACGCCGGGTTGCAGCGGGATCGTCTGCGTGCGTCGTGTCGAGCTGTGCAAGGTCCGTGAGCTCTCGCTAGCACCGGCGATCTCTGCGCTCCGTTGTCAACATGTGTGCCGTACGGTGGGCGGACGGAGTGCTCCGTGCCTAGTCAGACGGAGTGCACCGCCAGACGAGGGAGGCTTTGACAAGACAGCAAAAGCTTCCAAAGCGAATGACAAGCGCTAGAACCACGAATCATCCTGGTGGATCCAGGTCTGCAACCCTTTCTAAGGTCCCCAACCCATGCGCTCGGATGTCTGGTTCGTCTGCAGATAAGTGATCGGCTGCAGAGCCAGAACCAATTCAGCGCTTGACAGTCTGCCAATGACGATCTTCTGCAAGTCAGACCTCGCTAATATCGACGAATCCAGCAAGGCCCGCTTGCAACAGAAAGTCGTCATGTCCAGGCCAGGTCATTCGCGAACCTCATCGACAGTAAACAACTCGATACTGTACTTCCATTGGCTTCCGCCCTCGGCCCCGCCTTGCAGCTGAACATGGATCAAGAGTCAATAGCGTCAAGTCGGATCGTGATCGGCCCATACTAGCTCAAACGCTCCCGCCATTGTTCATTGTTGTGTGACCGTCAAGTCTCTCTGCCATGTGTTTGCCACAGGATTGTAGATGAGCGCACCGCCTTCTATCGTGCTGGGCTTCTGAAGCCTGACTGCTCAAGGTCGTCGCACGAGAGGTGGTAGACTAGGCCCGTGAGCACACCAATGAGGCTCAGTGGAACGCGGCTCACCACCACCATCTCTGTCTCCGAACGTGGCTGTGGGAAAAGGCAGGATAAGGTAGTCGGACAGACGTCGGTGATGCACAGCGCTTGTATCGACCCGAGCGATACAGACTGACAGCTTGGATTGGAGCCAGGATTGTGGTTTTGCGGCTGGTCGCCTCGTTCGGGCCATCGAGATCCGGGGATGGGTGTTGCAAAGTCTCATCTTCGATGCGGAACAATCTGCAACACTCAGGAGGTTGCAGATGGAAAACTATGTTGGAACAGGCACTGATTGGCTGATGCATCTGTGAGCCCGCGCGGGGTGTCGGCGAATTCCTGTTTCCTGATGGACCGATGACGATTGTTTTCGTTGTGGGAGACGCGCCGACACGCGTTTTAGATGGGGGAAAGTACCTTAAGGTAGGCGCTGTTCCTGGTCAGCCCTGTGGCCAAGCACTCTTTTGCCTGAACCACCCACACACACCTGCTCGGCACGGCACTGAATCGTGGGCCGCACCGCACCAGCGTCGCATAGCGTCGCAGTAGCCTTGACTGCGTAGGGACTTCTTTTGTGTCCTCCGCGCTCCTACATCCATGGGAGTGGTTCGAGCTCCGGCGGAAGGGTCCGGTATGACGTTGCGTGCTCTGGCGGATCGGGACCCTTGGTGCTGCATCGACGACCTACGGCTCCGGATCGGCAGGCATACGGAGACTATGCTTGCACCATGCGCTCGTCTTGTTGTTTACTTCCTCGCGTCCGGATGCTCGGCTGATACGCTTGTGCGAGCGGTTACCCCGTCGATTGGCATCACGGCAATCCGCTTGCCGATGGGAGATCTGCCAGGGCGGTCGAGGGAGATGGAAAGATGGGATTCTAGCGCATTGCCAGGCGGGAAGCGAGACGGGATTGCCAAGTGGCCGAGGTGCAGCGCATCAATTGTCGGCGTGTTTCTGTGGTGGCCACTGCTCACACTGTAGTTGTGAGTTGTTCCCAAGACGGAGTGTAGGAGTCTCTGGCCAGGCGTCTCTGGGTGCTGCTATGCTTTGGCCCATCTCCGTGGTGCTGAGAGGCTTAGGTCCCTCTTCTGTCCGATGGACTTTCTGGGCAGGTAAACAAACAATCGCATCCAAACGGCATCAGTTTCTCAATTCCGATGCGCTCTCCTGATCGGCTCGTCCCCAGCGGCAGCACTGTCCGTTGCTATGCTATTCAGGGGGAAAAGCAACGAGCAGCAAATGGTTCGACCTCGCTGCAGGGCTCGACCATGGCTGCCAAATGCACCTGATTTGGAGCACGTTGCAAACAAATTTCGCGGGTCTCTCTTCGCGATGGGCCGTCACTCCAGGCTGGTCTGGGGGATGAAGAGCCCTGCCCGCCCACGTCCAATCACCAGGAAACACGCGGCAAACGTCAAATTACCTCCTCCGTACCAGCCCGAGGGCCGTGCAAAGGGAAGCTTGGGGAGATGCCGGGTCTTAGCTCGGAGCTTGGCCCAGGATGTTCCAGCGCAAACCAGCGTTCGAGACAGCAGACTCAGACAAACTGCACAGCGGCAGTTGCTTAATTAGTTCGCGAGGTTGTCTTAGAAGCCGACGAGACACGGTCAAGAGACTCGTCCGACTCCGTGCCTGTGAGTATCCACATTCACGAGTCCAGATGCTGCGCTGGCTGATGGTAGAAAAAATGTGTGCTCGCGCGACAACCGGATGGCTCTGGGGCAATTCCACATCTGTCTCAGTTGCTCTTTAGTCAAGAGTTTGCCTTGGTCAATGGATCTGTCCAAGACGACCAGCCCAGCTTTGTCGATGGCCGCTCGGGGATGACCTGCATCGACGTTAACATAAACGCAGCAGTGAGAAAACGGGGTTCAACCCATTGATAATAGGGCCAGAGAGCTGTCTTAGAAAGTGCCATACAGAACTTTCGAGTTATAACTCCGACCGGCATTGCCGAGAGCCACTCTCATCAACCATCCGAGCCCATCGTACTGTGCAGGTCAGTTCCCGGGCTTGCACTCTGCCTCATTCGCACATGTCTTGCGACTTGACTTAGCAAATCCGTGACTGCCCAGGATTTCTATACCTGTACACAACAAGGTCGTATCAGAGGTTTGTGGTGTCAGCACTCGAGCAGCCGCTTGTCTACTCTACATGTATCAAGCGATGTTTGCCATGATTTGATGCTTGATTGCAATTGTCGGTCGTTTCGTGCACCGACAACTAGCGGAGTACTGGCGGCAAATCATGTTGACTCGATGGGTATGGAACCATTTGATACACAACCTGCAGACCTTTTTGCAACATGCACAATCCGGTACTGTGTGATTGTCAGCGACGGCGACATGCGTATGCACCTCAAATGGGCATCTTCGGACACGGCGTGGGGTTCATAGACGACGAAGACCCCAAGGATCACAGGTAAGACACTCATTCCACCTAGGTCAAGCATGAAGACCTTGCCCACTGTTCCGTGAACGGCGATGCACAGTGTTGACAGATGGTGTCATTCAAGTCTCATTCGACCTGGACCGGCTTCCAGTTACATGCTCAGGAGACATTGCTTAATGGAATCCTCTCTCATGTTGACGGAGATGAGCGGCCCCTCGATAAGTACTGTGCTGTATTGGCCATCGACATTGACACGGGAGCTGTTGGGGTCGAGCCTGGTCTCACCCTGGCGGGTTTCTACTGCGTGGAGCACCCACCAACGACGATATTGTGGGGGCCGTCCTTGCTCGGCAGGACACCCTGAATTTTGAATGTCGAGAGCGAGACTGAAATGGAACGCTGCTTTGAGAAAACAATTGACGTGGGTGGTCGTATGTTGATGATGGCGACTCTGGGCCGATTATATGGACAATGGATTCCTATACATACTCCGCAGTCTCGAACAGCGCCATGTCGGAACCATGACTGTTCAGCTAGTCCAAAGATTGTTTTTAGGGGTTTTCTTTTGTTGCCTGCAAACCCTCGCTATCCCTGGCCAGGAAGCGTTTGCCCGACGGCGCTGAACCGGGTCTTGGGCCGTGCTTTCAATGAATTAGACAGTGCTTGCGTTGCTGGTCGAGTAGTCACGTATTGAGCACCCCGTTGCCCAGTGGAGGGATGGGCGAGGTCGGCAGGTGGCTTCTGCGGGCCTGAAATCTGTCACGGAGGTCGTTCCGCTTCTCATACGGTGCGGTACGGGACGCAGTTGCGGATCTTCGAAGGGGCATCAGAGAAATTTTGCAGCTCGGCAGACGAGGGAGGCCGAGTGGACGAAGAAGACTGAAGCTTGACTCGTGGAGAAAAGAGGCTTGTGGTCACTGAGGATGGCGAACGAATTCCTGGGCCGGCCCTGTCTCAACGCCGGCCCGAATTGTGCGCGATGTCTGAACTTTTGTGCTAGCTAATTCATGCTCACTGAAGAGACCGAGGCGGACCAGAAACGCTCGACCGCCCTACCCATTCTTGACAAGTCGGCTGAATCCCATGGCGGGAGCACGATGCTGGCAATCGCTTCGACAACCTGCAGCAAGCGGACAAGGCGGGGTGCGGAGCGATGTTGATGTTTACTTTGAGCTGGCCGGTCGGCGTGCTGCATGAGTCGTCGCTGACCTGCAGCTGCAGGAGGGGAGGACAGGCTGGGGATTGAAACAGACGGGCCCCCACACAAGCTGCGAGGCCTGGTGACGGGCAGGACGGACAGCGAGGAACACCAATCCGAGGAGAAGCAGCCTTGTGGATTCGCAGACATGAATGAGCACGAGGAACGTCACCCGTAAACCTCGAGTCGGACGACGCTGCCGTGAGGCAAGCCGGGCGCCATGTCGAGCAGCGACTGACGAGTTGCACGAACTGGTGCCGTCCGAGCTGCAACGTCGAAACCGGGTTTTGCGGCAGGCTCACCGGAGAACTGGAGCCATGAGGGCGAGGGCGGATGGAGCAGTATGATGTAATTGTGAAGGCGGTGGTCGAGTTGTGCAGAGCGACTGCCCAGTTTCCTGCTGCAGCTCCGATCTGCCTTGGCCGCCTGGTGGACGAGCTGCAGCCGCCGAGAGCGGCCCTGGTCTAGCTGGATGCAGGCAATGCCCTTGCAGAGGCAGCGGCCCCGCCGTGCGCCGGGCAACGCGCTGCTGGGCTCCACAGATTGCCCATGACAACCGCGCCCACGATGCTCCAGCACGCCCCGATCGCTCACCTCAGCCCAGACTACCTCGACGGCCCCGGCTGCGCCAGAGCCATGTCTTGGGTCCTGCCCCTGCCGCAACACCCAAGCAACCACCGGCTGGCCCCCTGTGCCTTGACGTCGTACCTCCTCGCCTCCCCAGCGCCTACAAAGGACCCGCCCAGCAAGGCGCTTCACTGCTCCAAGGTCCCCCCCAGCCGGTCCGGTACGTACAGAGAGGTACGTACTCTGGCAGCCAGGGCCCCCCGTCACCCTAGGCCCCCCCCCTGCGACACTGGTCTCACCTTTCTGATAGCGCTGCTCAGCGAGTCTTCACCCGCTCGCGGCTACGGCGTGAAGACACCCACACTGCCCAGAGAACAAAAGGGCCTGGCCCCCTCCATCTCGAGACTGTCATCCTGATCGAGCAACCGACCTCGCCGTCGTCTCAACCACGCCCAGCTGTTACTAACCCAGCAGGTTCCAGTGCCGCTTCCTCGACAATCCCTTTGGCTGTCATCTTCCTCAGGGGCTGGAAGACGCAGTTCATCGGAGTACTCCCACCAGCAACTGCACAACCCGACCTTCGACACTCGCCTGCCGTTGTCGTCGCTGCTGTCGTTGTCTCGGTCTCGAACTCTTGCACCACCAAGGAGCCGAGCCACCAGGGAACCCACCTCCACACAGGGAACGCGGCACCTCTCCCAGCGCTTCTTCCGGCCATTGTCAGTTGCAACACGACAACTACCTGCAGAAGCAGCTCTCGCCCTCGGCCATACTTCGCCCCGGCGTCCAGCTTTCGTTCCTCTGACTGGGCACCTAACAAATGTCCGCACACCATCTACGATAGCCCCTCCCGCACCCGACTCTCGCTCGCACGAGAGCTCATCACAGACGGTCGAATCCCTCCTTTGCAATCGCTCACTCCTCGAGCTCTCGCCTTTCTGGTAGCTTCATCTGCCAGTCAGCATCTCGGGCAGCCTAGTCGACTGCAACGACGGATTCGACATCTTGACACGAGATAGGAGCAGGCTTCGTTCACTAGTGGCAATATTCTGTCTAGCCACTGCCGCCCCCCCCGAGTCGACAAGCAACCACTCACATGGTCACGCATCGCTCGAGCACCAACCGTCAACTAGATCAACGTTTACCGCGGTCTTTTTCGATACAGGTTACTTAATCTCAACCGATACCATGGACGCCTCATCACCACTTGCTGCGATGCATCCAGCACCTCCCCCGTCCTGGGGTCAGCATGGCCACGGCTTCATGTCCACAGGCAACCCCTTTGCCGCCGTGCCTCTCCAGCTCCAGCGGACCAAGGCCGACTACTTCAACCTCAAGTCTGTCCGCGGCTCATCACCGACGGCCAGCCTTGCTGCTGACCTCTGTCAAAACTTCCGGATCGACAACGATGCGAGGTATGCAATTGCTCTGTCTTGAGTCCAGAAGACTTTGGCAAACTAACATGCTACCACTTAAATAGTCCTCGCTTCCCCACTCCGAGGCGGGCTCTCTTCACGTCGAACCCGGTTATCAATGGTATAGTCGACCGAGATCTTGATGACCCGCTCACTGCTGACACCTCCTAGAACACACCATCACGACGCCTCCGTTGCCTGCCACATCGTCTCCAGTGCCAATGAATGAGTCCATGGACATCTCGCCATTGCCTGCGAGGGCCCCGTTCTGTACCACCATTGAAGTGACGTCCCC
This sequence comes from Microdochium bolleyi, assembly GCA_001566295.1. Taxonomy (NCBI): domain Eukaryota; kingdom Fungi; phylum Ascomycota; class Sordariomycetes; order Xylariales; family Microdochiaceae; genus Microdochium; species Microdochium bolleyi. Next base: position 1,278,491 of record KQ964250.1, read on the forward strand.
GACGCCGCAGACAACACCCATTGTCGAGACGCCTTCCGATCTCCAGTCTCCTGAAGATGAGTCGATGATGATGGACTCTCCCACAGCCATGATTCGTCAGCCGGCAGCGAATCTTGACGTTCCGCGAACATACCTGGACCCCCGTAAGCGCGTTGCTCTGCGCCGCCCGTCCTTGACGCGGACAAAGGGACACTCCACTAGCTCTCTGATCACACGTCTGCATCCCGAGAGCCAGATCTCCTCCTTCTCGTTCGGACCTGAGATGAAGTTCGGATCTACCTCGTCTGCTCTGAGTGCCAGCGAGTGCTTCCAAGAGTCTCCGCCTCACGAGCGCCGGCCACAGAGCGCAAACAGCCCCTCTTCCAATGGACCTGGGTCCTTCCGCCCCAAGCCTCAGTTTGCCAGCCTTTCCGGCTCCAGGGACTTCCGCAGTGCATCGCCCCTTGGATGCCACGCACGGCGGCCCTCGAATCCATTCAGCCGTCCTCGGCGACAGTATCGGCGATCATTGAGCATGTTTGAGCACCCCGCCGAGGTCGTTAAGGGCAAGCCCGAGGAACTGTCTACGTGCAGCGCCTTGCAGGCTGTCATGGATATCGAAGATGTCCAAGAACCCATCCTGCCCAGCTTTGTTCCCGAGGACCAGAGTGGCTCTTTACCCCGTATTACCCGCGAGACCTTCTTGGACCTACTGGACGGCAAATACAGCGACAAGTACGATCAGAGAGTTGTCATCGACTGCCGTTTCGAGTATGAGTATGAAGGTGGTCACATCGACGGCGCCATCAACTATACTGACAAGGACCTGCTGACCAAACACCTGTTTGGAACCCCCATGACTGGCAAGACTCTGCTCATTTTTCACTGCGAGTACTCTGCGCACCGCGCTCCCATGATGGCTCGTCACATCCGTTCAGAGGATCGTACCGCGAATGCCGAGTTCTATCCCCGTTTGTCCTACCCGGAAGTCTACATCCTGGACGGTGGATACAGCGAATTCTTCAACCAGCACCGGGATCGTTGCTATCCTCAAGCCTACGTGGAGATGGGTGCCGAAGAGCATGCTTTCACTTGCGAGCGCGAGTTGGGCAAGCTTCAGCAGAAACGTAAAGGTCTCGGCCGGGCGAAGACATTCGCCTTCGGCCAGCGTGAATCCATGGTTGATGCATCCCCAACGGCTCCTGGTCGTGCCCAGTCGTACATGTCACCATCCTTGATGTGCGGCAACTCTCCCATCCTTGGCACAAACCGGTCTCCGCGCCGTCTTGCCTCTTATTAATTGCATTGCAAAACAACCGGAGATTCACGAGCATATATGCCTTTTAGCAACACCGATTCTCCGCCCACGGAGCATCCACGCAAGCAGCACCTAGCTGTTCACCAATTTCCGGACTGGACACTGTCCACTCCCATTGAGCATTCCTTGCCATCATTGCAAGCTTGCATCACTTCAACCCTTACCGTGTTTCGGCATTAGACTAAGCGCATTGGCATAGCATGTTCCCGCTTGCATCGCTTCTCGTCGCATTGGATCTGGCATCTAACGTTCTTAGCGGCACGCACTTCGCATCATTTCTACTTTTTCCTTTGATCGGTCTTTTTTCTTGCAAGGCGTTGGCTGTTCCGGTTTCTCTTTGCCACTTCCACATCGACTGGTTTACTTTGACACCCCCCAACAACACTGCTAAGGAAGCACAAATCACTCACAAATGACAACATATCAACGTACAAACACGAGTACTGCAACATTACAACTATGCGAAAACTTCCTCACGACCGTCATGCTCCGACCTCGAAACCTACGGTACGAGCTTGACTACACGACACCACGAATCACACACATACAACTCGAGAACAACCAAACTCCCACCCTTTTCCTACCTGTTACTATTTTTTTTTTTTTGATGGTGCGCCTTCGCCACCACTGGCATCTCGCAGTACTTCGTTTCCATGCATAGACGCTGGAACGAAGTACGCAGCGAGACACCTCCCGGATGTGCATGTCCTTTATTGCACAGTTGTAGACTACCAGATTGACTGTCTGCGGGCAAGCTCTGGGGGAAATGATGCCCCTCAAGATATTTCTTCGGAATGTCTTCCATCCATCTGAAACACGACTGCTGGCCCGGGAATCTCGATATAATCCTGACCAAGCCTGTGTCCCCTTTCTTCGGCACCATCTGGCGCGAAAGTCTGTTGACTTTAGAGGGCTTTATTCAAAGCTCGTCTGTACATTATCTCCCTGCCTGTAGTCCTTGCGGCATCGGGCGGGTAAAAAAAGTCTTCGATACACCAGATTGCGCTACATGAGATGATGTTGGCGCGACCAAGGTCGACGACCACACTCTCTTTGTCATTGACAGCCACAAACACAATCACAGTTGCTCACCCTTACGGGCCAGCATTTCTCATAAAAGCAATAAAAACACTTCACATCCTCAGTAGTATGTCTTTACGCGCCTTGTGATAATGTGCGCTGGTTGCGAATTCGTATCATGTGTAAGGAAGTCTTGGCTGGAAAGATGTGACCGCACATAGCTGCCCTAGGGTAAAGCACGCTGCAGCCGTGTTCGCACACAGTGCTGCCCCATCCATGTCACTGGTTTTGGCCTGCAGGGAAGCCCGACCATATGGGCGACTCGTGCTCCTCCAGACTGTCTGCGACATCCCTGAACACCTTCTTCAGCCGCCGCTGGTGCCACCACGCGAGGGCACACACGAGGCTGACGGTCGCGACGGCGGCGACGGCGGTGTATGTCCACCACGTGCCGGCCGCGGCGATGCTGGCCGTCGTGTTGCTGCTGAGGACGACGTAGGCGTCCGGATCGTCCAGGCGGCCGTTCCAGAACGTGACGGGGATCTAGATATGCAGTCATGGTCTGTTAGACTTTCCTTCTCGCTAATTGCTATCGTCACCTGCCCTGCTAGTTGCGATGGTTGTGCCGCGTGGATGAAGGGGGGATGGATGAAGAACAGGTCACACTGTAACAGCCAGAAGAGGACTGACTCACCCTGCAGGCACAGCTCCGGTACACGCCCAGCAGCTGCATCATGGTACCGCCCACGGCGGCCAGGATCGCGAAGAAGCCGACAAACACCTGGCCCCACCAGCAGGCCAGCTTCGCGGGCGTCCTGGTCTGGCTCCAGCGCTGCGGGCCGTACTTGATCTTGAGCCGCGCCTCCCAGGTCCACAGGAGCATCTCGCACGCCTGCGCGACCGCGTACACGAGGTACGTGAGGCTGCGGCACGAGAGGCCGTTGCGCGGCGTGTGGTAGCTGACGAGGAAGGCGAGCGCGCAGGGGGTCAGCATCAGGAACGAGCTGCCGATCGCGACGTTCCAGAGGTCGTGGAAGGTCAGGGCGAGGGCGGCGCGGACTTGGGAGGGAGGGGTGAGGCTGGATACATCATCGGTGGTCATCTTGGCGTTGCTGCCTGAGAGGGTCGTGATGGGAGAGGTAGTAGCAGGAGCTGGTGTTTCTGGGGTAGAAGATGACGACGGTGATGGCGATGGGGAACCGTGAGAACGAGCAGCCGCCGTCGACGCCCTCTGCGCGCGGCTGTAGATCGCCGCGTAGTCGTCGATGGACTCCCTGACCCACCGGCTCTTGTTGAGCCCGCGCTTCCAGAGCTTGACCGTCTTGAAGTGGCCGTCGAAGCACCGCTCGACGAGGCTGTAGCCGTGCAGGGAGTCGAGGAACATGCCGACGTGGCGGTGCGCCCGGGCCCTGCGGACGAAGCTTGCCCACAGCGTCGCGTCGTACGCGTCCTGGAGCGCCGCCCTGCCGCCGTCGAACACGATGCCCTCGAGCGCGAAGGGCTCGTTGGCGGCGAGCATCGCGCTCGAGATGATGGCGAGGTATGGGATCACCATCCACCCTTTTTGTTGCTATTGTTAGTAGCTACCGAGATACCGTGAAGTGGCTTTTGTGAGGAAGCTTGTGACTTACACATCCCGAACGCCAGAGCGTGAGCGGTGTCATTGTCACCGAGGCTGTTCCCGACGTCAAGTACTGTGTAGATGAAGCCGCCGACGAAGAACAGGACAGGTGCGCCAATGGTTGTGCCAAAGCTAGGTGAACGTGTCAGTCTCGATTGGTCTTTCTTCGAAAACAGTCTCAATGCTTGGTACAAGACAAGAATGGCAGGTTATTGAATCATGCTCACCTCGGCTGCGAGTTCAAAATAGACTTGAGCTTGGTAGGAAGGCTCACGACGCCGGTGACACCCCTGGCGACCTGGTCTTCGTGGTCATCTATCATAGTCATGACCCGTTTCCAGATCGCGTTGTGAACCACACGATGGGTCGTCGATCGACCCAACGGCGGGAGACTACTCCTCTCCAGATCTATGTCCTCAATCTTCTCCTCCTTATTCTCATCACTCTCGGCTCCGTGTGAGGATTTCGCACCCGTTGATCCGCTCCGCGTCGCCGACGAGACCGATGAGCACAGTCTCTCCTCGACCGGCCCGTCATCGCAGCTCTTCTCGACTGTCGCCATGCGGATGTTGCCCGCCACCACGGCAATCAGGAATTGCGCCTTCAGCCTGAGCGGCAGCCGCGGCGGCTCCTTGTTCGTGGTCGGCGGCACCAGGAACTCCAGAATCTTGCGGTCGACCATGTACTCAAACACAGCACTCAGGAGCATCGGCCCGGCAAACGCAAAGCAAATGGCCAGCCACAGGAAGGTGTCGACGAACATGAGCAGCATGGCAGCCAGAAGGCGCAGCCAGTAGCTCGCGAGCCCCAGGACGGTGCGCGGGTGCGCCTTGAACACAGCGTCCGGGATCGCGAGGGCCCGCGTGCGCGGGATGTTGAGGCAGAAGGCGAGGCTGGGCACGATGAACTGCACGGCCGGGCCGATCCACTGCTTCATCGAGTGCGCGTGGCTCATCTCCCACCCGGCGCACCGCGAGGCGCACCACCGGTACGGCACGCGGATCTCGGGCGACCCCTGAGCGCCGCTGCTGCCGCTGCCGCCGCCGGCGTACGAGGCGCCGCAGGGGAAGCGGTCGATGCTGCCGCCCACGACAGCTGCTGCGAGGTCCGAGATGTTGACGGCAGGGTCGACGTAGGATGGGAACGAGTAGGCGAGGTTCCCCGCGCTGTCGACGTAGAGAGACTGGTCGAGCGCCCTGACGCAGCATTGCGAGAAGTTCTGGCCGCCATGGTAGATGGCCCATGGATCTGGGTCGTACAGTCCGAGGCTGGCGAGCTGCGGCACGAGACTGCCGATCGTTGTTACGTTATCGCCCATGGAAAAGAAGCAGTCCTATCAAGGACCGAGGCTATTCAAAGCTCGTGAGAATAATGGCAACGTATCTCCTTGTCGTGAAGATCATGTCACGCACACTGCCACTACCGTACGAAGAACGTCAAGTCAATAGGAGCGAATGCTCCAAAGAACATCTTGGCGAGAAACGGATATGCAGGACTTCGTCCGTCTCCAACAAGGCATTTGACTTCCTTGGCCTGGGACATTAGACGAACAAAGAACTCTCAACGGGGAAATCCCGTGAAAGCTTCGAGGCGCAACAGCCGAGACATGGCTGAGCAGTTAGCCAGTTACCATGTAGCATAGTCTCTGATTTCCGATCGATCGAAAGCATGGTGCCCATAGGCGCACTCCTATTGGTGCTACTGCCACTCTCTTCTGCGAGAGCTTATCGTCGCGGTGAAGGCGCGGGCCCGGATGTGCAGAAGTGAATAAGAAGCCAGGTATTAGCATGCGATCGTGCGAGCCGCACTCTCTATCGATGGTGTCTTATCGTCACTTGATGCGCGGGGATGCATGGCTGCCCAATGAACAGACAGCTGAAGGTCTCACAAGCCTGTATGTCTTGGTTGTCCGACAAGATGGAAGATCGCCCTGCATCTGCGATGGCGGTCGCACAACTGGCAGCATATCACAAGGCAAAGGCAGCGATCTGTACAGCGAGGGAAGCATCACTGTGGGTGAGACGGCATGGTTCCTCCGGCGGTCGACCGCGTCGGGTAAGGCCAACCTGGTTTGCGCATACGTATGCGATTCAGGGAACAGCAATCATCAAAATGGTAGGATAATTTAATTGCTGAACTCAAGTGATTACTCTGTCTCACTCCACCGGTAGTGGGCACTCTGCGTGTCGTTCTTGATGTGATTTGATGATCGGTGTCATTTTTATTTTTATTTCATGGCGAACTCTATTCATGACTTCGTTGTTTCTGGTGCTTCTAACCCTGGATATTGAGATCTTGGCGGATCTTGCATCAAAATATGCGTTGCGCGAGCCTTGGGTTTGCCAATATTCTCACTTAGAAAGTCTTTGCACAAGCAGATTTCAGGTCGCATCCAAGTAAACTCAAACGTGCCCCGAGAAGCTTCTCATGCTGAACGCCTTACTCCAGCTGTGCTGTTCGATGCTCAGTAGTAATGTTCCCATCAACGCCAGTCGAATGCATGGTTGCCACGGTGGTTGTGTGCAGCAGAGACGGTCATGTCGCTCGTCTCAAGTCAGAGTGAAGTCCCAAGCCTTGAAGGTCTCCTTGAACTTGTCCACGTCGGCTGTCTCCTCTGTAACCGACTGGACAACATCCTGCCAGTAAAGCCGCTTTTCAAGGCCCAGGAGCTTGGCCATCACTTTGCGGGCGAACTGCAAATCGAAGCGGAAGCTGTCATCGAGTCTCATGACTAATTCCTTGCCTTGAATGCCGGTGTCGCTATCATCGGACCAGAGCCAGACTCGGAAGAAATCGTTCGTCTCATTGACCGCAGAGCCAATGGAAGCATCTTGAAGCGCGGGATATTTGCGATTTTCGGCCTCGACCTTGAAGCCGGCCTCCACGAGGCCTCGGCGCAGCAAGTCTGTTGGCACAGGTAGAAACTGCCAGTGGGTATGAATACCTCCCTGGCGACTGATTTCCCAGGTCACGGCCCCCAGTTGGTGCTTGGACTGGGCAGACACCATGGCTTGAAGAGACTCTTTGAAGCGAGACATTTCTGCATAGGTCTTCTCGGCATCCGAAGCCATTGCACGAATGGTGGGCTCGTGGGACAATGGTATGATGAGCTGGTGGCCTGGAAAATCGATGCCTTGCGCTGAGAATGTGTCGGGTGCAGGCAACGGTCCCTTCGCGGTCGTGACGTAGGCATCCTCGCCAATGGAGCAGATCATATGTGTATCTAGATTGGTGTTGCTTAGACAGAAGAAGCATCGATCCGGCCCAGGTGGAGGCGAGCGCGGCCCTTTGCGGCGCCTACGGTTGTCTCCGTCTCTGCCATCTGATCGGTGGTCTGCTACGCCCGTACCACGTTTGCCGAGAGCATTTCTAGTCATGAATGGGGACACTGTGCTCCCTTGTGGAACAGTTGTGGTGGTCTCGCCGACTTGCAGATTGAATGCGTAGAGGGCTTTCGCCTTAGCCGTATTGCCGTATGGAGCGAGAGATATGAAACGTGTGACGGCGATTGCGTCGGACTCCGGGTCGGCAGGAGGGTGGAAGAATGGCTCCCGCTCATAAAAGAAATCGGATGAAGACGTGGCAAAGTGGTAGCGAGGTTTCAATGCTGCACAAAGCATGGCGACTTCAGCAGAGCTTGCGGCGGATGCCTGGTTACCAGGCGAGAGGCCAGCATTCGAGTGCTTCCACACCTGGTCTGGCCAGAGAGCTGTCAATAGGATGTCGGCAGTGTTGGCCCCACGGAGAGCTTTGGCGTCGTCGGCAGTATGGAGTGGCATGTACTGTTCTTTTGACTGGCCGCCCACGATCGTCGTGTCCAGGGCGCCGCCGAGAGCCACAATGCGAATGCCATCTGATGTCTTGGTGATGCTTCTTTTGCCAAGATAATGCAGGTTATCACAAATCTGTGTTTTGCGTCAGCATAACCCATCTCAATATATGTGTATGGAAACTCACGTCTTCACCAGCTTGCAAACGCTCAAGGACGCGCTGAGGCAGTGGTGATGTGCCGACAGTGAAGTAGGTAGTCAGTGGAAGGGAGATCTCGCCCCCAAGGAGGCGCGTCACGGCATCGTCATCTTGCTCCAAGCCGAAAAGATTGCCTGTGATTATGGCAAAGGCAAAGTCCTGCTTGGCATGAAGAGCCGCGAGTTTCTTAAACGCGACCTCGAAGTTGCCATTGAGGCTGCCTAGAACAAGACTAGGTGAAGAGCAAATGTCAGCAGAGTTCTCTCTCAATGTTTGCTGTGAATGCAGATAGTTTCTTACATCTTTGCAGCCATACCGTGATCGCGTCACGACGAACTCAGGAGCTATATGGCCTTGGATTGAACAATTCGGGATTTGGATGAGGACAGGAAGGAGCTTTGGTGGTGACTGGGAGGCGCGACGAATGACGTCCAAGCAGGAGTCTCGAATACGGTTAGGCGCAGAGGGCGAGCTGTTCTGCGACTCGTGGTTGATTGGCCGAGCTGAGCAGAGCTAGCTTGTTGTAGTAAGCCGCGCTGCGGGTCCCAAGCGCTCCTTCCCGCGCAATCGCTTATCGATTGGTACTTGGAGCTTATCTTATCCCGGTCCGCAAAAAAAAGTAGGATCGCATGCTGTTCGGCGCAGGCACGCACCGCCGCGGTGGGGCGCAAGGGTGCTTGCTATCCTGCAACTTTTCCTCCAATTCTCAAGACCGAGATCTTGCTCAACAGAGCCGACGAAGGCGCCTTCCTCACATTGTGCAGAAGCCTGCCTGGTCGCGCGATACCGACACGATGCACTCGACCCTATCCGGACGCATCATAAAGCCTCGCAAGGCCTTTAGCACACCGCACCAAAAAAATCACCGGTGGGAGTCTTTCACGACAAAGATCTCCAAGCTTCATTCCCTCGATCCGCTGCGCAAGATCCGGAGGCACGACCTCGACAAGGAAGACCTCGACGCCACCACTTCATATTTCAGAAACGGTCTTGAGAAATGGACAGATCTCAATATCTCCAAGCCGTACATGGCCTTTCGCCGTGAAGTTCTGCCATGGTCTGACAGCCTGCCCCAACTTCTACATTTCCAGGACAAGATCTTCGACGCCCTATCGCGGTACATATCAGCCTACGACAAAGAAGCGCTTGAACCCCTTCTCGACCTCCTGACGGCTTTTGCGCACGATCTCGGCGCCCGTTTTGAGAAATACTACCCAGCAGCACTCACGCTCATCGTACAGGTGGCAAGTCGGCCTCAGGACGCTGCCGTGATCGAGTGGACCTTCGCTTGTCTTGCGTTCCTCTTCAAATACCTGTCAAAGCTCATCATCCCGAACATCATCCCAACTTACGATACCCTGGCCCCCTTACTGGGACGCGACCGAAATCCGCCGCACATTGCCCGCTTCGCTGCCGAGGCACTCAGCTTCCTGGTCAAGAAGGCTGCAGCGCCCGCCCATCGAGAGAAGGCTCTGCCCCGGCTGATTCAATATGCACGAGACGATCTCGAGAAAAATGCCGAAAGCCGACAACATGGCCTATACTACCACGGTCTCGCAACCATGTTCGCTGAGGCGATGAAGGGCCAAGGGCGAGTGGTGCACACCACGGGGCCCGAGATCCTGAGGGCGCTGATCGCCTCGGTGCCTTCTGCGCAGTCTCTGTCTACCAGGCCGGCAATGTGGTCCGACCTCGTCTGTGCTGTCCTTGTCAGTCTTGTCCACCACACGACATCAGAGACTTTCACTCCAGTTTTTGAGATTGTTCTTGAATGCGCCCAGCAGGACTCGGCGACCGAGATCGAGTCGTTGCGTAGCTGTCTATACATAAGATTCTTTGGCACAATCGCTGGTGTTCGCAAAGGAAGTCGGATCAGACAGTGGCCCGAGGTACTGGGATCAGTGCTGGACTGTCTGAAGCGCATCGCGAAAGTGCTGCAGTCTGCGGACGGGCAGGACCAGGCTTTGTTCTGGCAGCAAGTTGTGGTAAATGTTGCTATTGTATGGCAGCTGGCCCCAGTGGATTCAATCATTCCGTGTATCACCAGCTTCAGTGGTCTCATGACCAATGAGCCTTTGATGCGATGGTTCATTCCATTCTGCTCGTTCTTCTCCCAGCTCGATCCCGACAGGTTTCGCAGTCTGTTCCTGAAGCAATTTCAAAAGTCAGTCACTCTCAGTCATTGAAGCAACCAACATTCAACTAACATTCTGCAGGTTCGTTGTTCTGCATTGGTCGGAAGAGCCAAACGAGGATCTTCTATGCGTGCTTTTGCCGCGGATGATTGAAGGTCGTGGCCTGCCCGGGCTATCCGACCCAGAAGACTTCTCTTTGCCTCAATCATGGCAGGATCAGATAGTCAGCAAGTTTGAGCGACTTGAAGTCTCGCCGTTCCCCGAGCAAGGCGCTGCAAATGCCTGCGACAAAGATCAGAAAACATGGCACGACAAGTGCCTTCCGAACTACTCAGCATTGCTCCAACTCCTCCAGATCACGACCGTCCGCCCATCAACTTATGGTCCCATCGCAGAGCTGCTGCTCAGAAAGCTCAAGTTGGCGCTGCGGCCATCTCAATCTATAGCAACAGAAGAGGCTCGGTTCATCGTCACGCAGGGATTTTCGGCCTATCTCAAGATGACAGAAGCAACTGGTCAACTAGACAGTTCTATTGGGCCACTACTCAGAGCGGCTGCACCAAGGTACCACGATCTGACTGGGTTCCTGGAGGCTATGATCGAGTACGAAGAGCGTCTGAACGGCAAGCGAAGCCCAGAGAGCGAAGGGTCTAGCCAAGATGGCGAGGAGAGCCCGTTGCTCAAATGTCTCATTGATAATTTGGCAGCCCCGTCCCACCGTCATCGCTTGGCTTCTTTACGCTTGCTTAATCGCCTTGATGCAGCTGGTGATCAGCACGATGCACTCGCTATCATGCTGCAGACCGAGGAAACTCCACTAGATGTGCAGAACATCAGAGCTATCTCTGTGCATCTGCGCAAACTTGCAATGGTTTATCCTAACATCAGTGCGGGATCTTGGCTACTGCGTGCGGTACCTTCTTTCCTTTTCGGAGTACTTACTGTGCGTCTCACTCCGCTATGGGATTCAGCTGTGGAGACGTTGGCGCAAATCGGCACCACAAGATACGGCGATGAGCCTGTCGCCGAGCTTGCGTTCAGGTGGCTTGCAATCCCCTCTAAAAGATGGGATGGCCCAGTCAACGACTCAATAGCGCAGCAAAACAGGGGCCGCACTGATTTCGAATGTCCGAACTTGAGTCGTCTCCATGCCGGTGGCTTCGAGGTGCAGAAGGTTGTCTCCGCACCATCAGATCTACTTTTGCAGACCTTCGAAGAACAGCAAGAGTTGACACCACCAGCGCCGGACAACGCCAGGTCGCAGGCTCTGAAAGTCTTGGCTGCCGTGCCCTCACTCGCAGAGAAGCGCTCGCGGAAACTGGTTCCATTCTTCCTGACTTGGAATCAGGAGAGCTCCCAGCAGCAAACTGGAGACAACGATGACGACGACGAGGATGAGATGTCCACAGAGTCATGGTCTCTTTTCGACAAGAAGGCCTTGATGAAGGTCTTTGCACAATTCACGAACCCTAAGGTGCTCTTCCAGAGCCAGCAAGTGTACGAGGCGCTGCTACGCTTATTGGGTAATGGTGATCTCGAGGTCCAGAAGACGTCATTGAAAGCAATCCTTGCCTGGAAACAAGAAGGTGTCAAGCCCTATCAGGAGAACTTGGAGTATCTCCTCGATGACGCACGCTTCAAGAACGAGCTCACCGTTCTGTTTCAGGGCGATCACCAGATTAAGCCCGAACATCGAGGAGAAGTCATGCCGGTCTTGCTCAGACTCCTTTACGGTCGCACAATCTCCAAGAAGGGTGTTGCTAGTGGCCGTGGTGGTCAGCACGCAACTCGACTGGCAGTCCTGCGACAACTCAACGTTCACGATATTGGCGGGTTTCTCGACATCGCGCTAGGAGATCTACAAGGTATCCAGGTGACAGAGAACGGTCGGGTGCGCGAAGAGACCTTCACTCAGGACGTCTTGCCCATTCGCAAACAAGCCGGCTTCCTGCGTATGGTTGAGGCTATCATCGACGAACTTGGCGAGAGTGTACAATCCTACACGGATAAGATGCTGAATCCCGTGCTCTTTTGCTTGGTTCAAGCTTGTCGCAACCTGAAGGATAAGGGTGACAACGACAACGACGATTCGGAAGGTCTCGAGAATGTTTCGCTGCATCGTACAGTGAGGTCCTCTGCTCTCAAGTGCCTTATCGCACTTCTGCGTAAAGCACCTGGCTTCGACTGGGACCCGTACAAAGAGGTCATCGTTCGCGAGGCAGTGAGTCCCCGCATCGAGAATCTGCCAACTGAGAATACCCAAGGTATCTCCGGTGTCCTGCAGCTCGTGTGGACTCTTTCTGCGTCCCCCAAGACTGCGCTTTTCCTGGCGATAGATGGCCGGATCATCCGCAAGCTCGCCAACTGTCTCCCTATCGAGAAGTCCAAGGATGAGGTGAAGGTCTACGCCCTCAGTATCGTTCGGAACCTCGTAAAGCTGTCCCAGCAATCCGCCCTCGAATCCGAGTTTAATGAACTTATCGAGGAAGAGCTTCTTCAGCCAAATCTGGACTTGATCCTGTCCAGCATCACGGTTGTTCTCAAGGCAAAGGGCGAGATTGGCAAAGACCTCCTTACGGCCTGTATCGAATCCGTCGTTGAGCTGTCGCCCCTCCTACGCCAGTATGGTCAGGCCGCAGAGCTCATTGACGTGGCGGTCTTCTTGCTCAGCGAGCCAGCTAGGAGGGTGAGTCCCAAGGTGAAGGGCAGCATTCTCTCCATACTCGAAAGCATGCTTCAGATTGGGGATGTCAATGACAATGCCGAACTGTACGGCAAGGTGTACTCAGCCATTGCAGTATTGTTCGGATATTTCAGAGATCGCACAAATCGCCAGGCTTTGTGCCGCGTGCTTGCAATCCTTTCGAAGGACTCTCCCGTCGATCAGGAGGTTTCGGCCTTGTGCTCTCGGCTCAACGCTTTCAAGGAGAATCGGATGGACGAGCCAGACTTCGAGACGAGGCTATCTGCATTCAATGCCATCACTAAAGCGCGAGATGTCCCGTTCACTACTAGGGAATGGGAACCTCTGATACACAACATGCTTTTCTATATTCGTCGCGATGAGGACTATGGTGTTCTTTCGGCAAATGCGGCTGACTGTATATGCAAGTTCATCGAGATCACTGCAGGTCTTGGGTCGTCGGCAAACGAGGGCTACCTTGCTATGCTTGGCGATGTTGTCTTGCCAGCTATGCACTCGAACGCCAAAGACGAATCAGAAACCGTGCGCCGCGAGACCGTCCGGGTCGTCGGTGTCATGGTCACGACTCTGCCTTCATGGCCACCTGTCAGTGACATGGTCGGCCTCAGTCCCGAGCCAGATGAGAAGGAGTCGGATCCCAGCTTCTTCAGCAATATCCTCAAGCCTGCAACAGCTCGCCAGATGCGGGCACTCCAATTTCTCATTCAAGTCAATCACGGGCAAGAGCTCAATAGCCGCAACCTGGCTCACTTCTTCCTTCCCCTGCTGGAGCACTTCATCTTCGGTAAAGAGGAGGGAAGCGATGATCAGGGTATTGGTGCGCAGGCCGGCACCACGGTTGCTGAGATCGCCATCTCTCTTGACTGGCCTCAGTATCGTGCGACATTACGCAGGTACATCGGCTACATCCAGTCGAAGCCAGAGATGCAGAAACAGCTTGTGAGACTTCTCGGCAAGTTCATCGACACTCTCGCAGTCGCGCACGCCGAGAAGAATCAGGATGTCATGGAAGTAGATGGCAGCGCTGCTGCTGTTGAAACGCCCAAGAAGAGAAAGCTCGCAAGAACGATGCCTGCGGCAGAGAAGTTCAGCGAGGATCTTCTCACAAACATTCTGCCACCGCTCCTGGACTACATCCACGAGAAGGACGAGACCACCGTCAGCTCTCGTGTACCTGTTGGCATCGTCATCGTCAAGATTCTAAAGCTGCTCCCAGAAGAAGCGCTCAACCAAAAGCTCCCAGGAGTCCTGACAGATATCTGCCACATCCTCAGGAGTAAGGCTGAAGAGTCCCGCGTGATGGCCAGAGACACACTTGCGAAAATGACATTGCTGCTGGGTCCTTCATGCTTTGGCTTCGTGTTGGACGAGCTCAGAGGAGCATTGACAAAAGGCTATCAGCTACACGTCCTGTCTTACACCATGCACACGATCCTTTTACACGTCATTCCGCAATTCCAGCCGGGCGATCTCGACTACTGCCTTGATACCATTGTTGCAGTCATCATGGACGACATCTTCGGTGTCGTCGGTTTGGAGAAGGACGCCGAAGAGTACACCAGCAAAATGAAGGAGGTGAAGAGCAGCAAGAGTCAGGACTCGATGGAGCTCATCGCGAAGACAGCCTCGATCAGTCATCTGGTCAAACTTGTACAACCCTTGCAATCACTTCTGATGGAGAAGCTCGATCTTCGCATGGTGCGCAAGATTGACGACTTACTGTCACGAATCGCCACTGGACTCATGGGAAATGCAGCAGCCGAGAGTCGAGACACATTAATGTTCTGCTACGAAGTCATCCAGAAAGTCTACCAGAGCGAGAAGCCCGAGGCAGAGCCGAAGCTAGACCCGAAGCTTCGCCGATATCTCATCCAGAAAGGAGCAAAGAAGAGCGGCGAGCGTGGCACAACGAACAAGTACACTTTCAAGCTTACTCGTTTTGCCATCGATGTCCTCAGATCTGTGCTCAGGAAACACGACAGTCTCCGCACCGCAGCCAACATCACAGGTTTCGTCCCGATCTTCGGTGACGCGATTGTGGCAGGCCATGAGGAGATCAAGATCGCAACTTTCAAGCTCCTCGTCGTGTTAGTCAAGGTTCCATTCAAGAATGACGACTCCGAGAAGCTCTACAAGGTAGCCGCCAAGGACGCCATCAGATGCCTGTCATCTTCGACCTCGACCACCACAGACATCGCGCAGACATCGCTAAAGCTCATGTCGACGATTCTTCGTGATCGCCGGGACGTGCCTGTCAAGGAAGCCGCTGTCGATATGCTGCTGGGTAAGCTTAAGGACGACTTGACGGAGCCACTCTACCGCCACGTCACCTTCAATTTCCTGCGCTCCGTCTTAGAACGCAAGATTGAGACCGCCACTGTGTACGACACGTTGGACTACGTTGGCACTATCATGGTCACCAATGACGACAAGGACACCCGCGACTTGGCAAGAGGCGCGTTCTTCCAGTTCCTTCGAGAGTATCCTCAAAAGAAGAACCGATGGGCGAAGCAGCTCACTTTTGTGGTGGCAAACTTACAATATGATCGCGAGGGCGGAAGACTGTCCGCAATGGAGATCATTCACCTGCTGCTGATGAAGGCTGCGGACGATTTTGTCCAGGAGGTTGCCACCAGCTGTTTCATCCCGCTCATCATGGTCCTGGCCAACGACGATAGCGAGAAGTGCCGCCTGGCTGCTGCTGAGTTGATCAAGGAGATCTTCCGGAAGGCTGACAAGGAGCGGACCTCCAAGTTCCTCGCCTTGGTGCGCAATTGGCTCGAGCAAGAAGACAATTTGCCGGTCCTTCGCCTCGGCTTACAAGGATTCGCTCTCTACTTTGAGGCTCGCGACCCGACGCCCAAAGATAAGAAGGATCTCAACCTGCTCTTGGCCAGCATGGTGAAACTCTTGGAGGACTACAAATCGAGCTCCCAGGATGCAGATCTCCTGATAACCCTACTCCAAACGGCGCCGATGCTCATCGAAAAACATCCCGCGATCACTCTGGCCAACTCCGAGCTGTGGGATCTCATTCCCAAGCCACTCGCGCACTCAGATGCAGCTGTCAAGCTCTCCAGTGTTAGACTTCTCAACACATACCTCGCCGACTTTTACCAGAGCAACGACGTTTCTGCTCCCGGTGACACCATCACGGGCTCGCAGGGGCTGCAGATCACGAAAGAGAAGGTCCAACAGCTTCTTATGCATGCTGTGGGGGTTTTGAATCCCGCTGTCATCTCACGATGGAGGCGAAAGTCGCTGAAGAAGAGCGGCAGTGCGGCTTTCCCCATGGACGAAGCCAACAGCGCCGATGCCACTGAAGTGGATGAAACACTGGCCACCGAGGTCAGCCGCGTTATCGTGATGCTTGCCAAGTTCCTCCCCGTGGACGAAACGTCCAATGAGGAGATCGCAGAAGATGACGAGGCAGCCGATGAGCAAGATGAGGACGAGGACGATGATGAATGGAACGGTGTCGACGACGAAGACAAGGATAAAGCGGGCACGGGCGCTGAAGTTTCGCTGCAGACATTCATATCCTGGCTCTCCCACATCCTTATCCAAGAGACCCCGCCCCGGGCTCCCTACCTGGTCCCGAAGGTCGGCGTCGCCGATATCCTTAGTATCCTCCTCGCAACCCTTCCTGCCACCGCGCTCGCCGACTCATCCACGCTGTTCACCCTGCTCACGCCCCTGCACCATCTGACGGATCCGAACATTCCCGTCCCGCAGTCGGCCGACAGCCTCTTCACAACGCGCTACGAGGGTCTGAAGACCAAGGCTGAGGAGACCATGGATGCGCTACAGCGCAGGGTCGGCACCGCCGCTTATACGACGGCGTTGATGCGCGTGACCGAGCACGCGCGCAAGAGGCGCGAGGCGCGCAGCCGGAAGCGCAAGATCGAGGCCGTCAGCGCGCCGGACCGGTACGGCAAGTGGAAGAAGGGCAGGCTGGACCGCAAAGTGCACCGGCGCAAGGAGAGGGGCCAGGAGAATAGGAGCAGGAGGCATGCCTATTAGTCTCACCCACCGCATGCGTGGTCTAGTCACGATGCGTAGGATGCACCACACTAGAAGATATTATTTATGACACCACTGTATATATGTACATACACTTGCAGGCAAAACTGCTGCTATCAGCATTCATCCGAGTTCTTTGTCAACGATACGCGGGGCTACATCATTTGAAGTGGTCTCAGATAGTTTGTGCTTGTTAATCAATTGCTTCTAAGAAAACCAGAGTGGGGTATATCGCGTTTGTCTATGATACAGATAATGATGGAATCTTGATGGTGGGGGACTGGTGTGGTGTAGTTGTGCTGCGGAATTCCCGCCTGAATCGTCTGCGAAAGATCGTGTCTGGCTGATGGGCCAAGTGACCACAAACTCGGATCTCGTCGTGTCTTCGCGTGATACACCAAACATATGACCATGGCTGAGTACAACGTCTCGCAAATCGTAAGCGCCTTCGCCAGCAGGCGCTAGACGTCGGCTCCGTGAAGCGTGCATCTGCTTGCACGACAAGGCAGACCACATCCTTGGTAGTAGCTCAATCTCGAGCTACAGTCGGATGCAGGTCTTTCACGACAAGAACTTGACCCAGCTTTTCGCCTGCCGGACAGCGAGGAGCCCGGAAAGTTCAGCCAACGGTTTCTTCTTCAAGGCGTCCCCGGCGCCGAGTCGGCAGCTGCCACCGTCTCGTCGGGCCAGAATTCGACGTCGCCATCCTCGCCCAGTGTGCCACGCTTGACGAGCTGGCCCTTCTCCCGCATGAGATCCTCGACCGTGAGCTTGCGGTCGCCAAAAATGTTAAGGTGGTCGCTGATGATGTGCCGGTTGCGGCACGACGGGCAGGTGATGAGCACCGAGCCCTTGTGGTACCCTTGCTTGGACACCACGTGCGTCGAGCGCTCGGTGCAGGGGACGCAGGTGAAAGTGAGCTGGTAGTGCGGCTCGACGAGCTTGCGCGCCTTGACCGTCGAGCCACTCTCATCTTCCCCTTGTTGTTCTTGGTTGGTCTTTTGAGATGTTCGCGGGGAGCGGGTAGGGGGCTTTGGTATGCTGTGTGCAAGGCGGACGGGTGCTGCTGCTTGGAGGTGTCGAGACCACACGGTTTGTGGCAGTGACAGGGGCCTGGCGAAGGATGTTGAGGCGGTTCGAGATGCCCCGCGGAGGAGGGCTGCGGCAGATCTTGAGGCTGACATGCTTGTACTGATGTCGAGGTGTTAGCTTGACCTTTGCTGCTTCGTGAAAGTCTAGAGACAAATATCTGTGTTCTGTCTGCACAGTTGAAGTGGTCGTTTTGTGAGCGTCGCACGCTGTAGCGGTTCTGGTGTCGGCGGCTTTTGACGAGACAAGTGGGAGCTAGCACGCCGTTGTGGATATGCGATCGAGTCCAACAACATATGACGAAACAGCTCGGAGTTGATTTTTGCGATAAGGCCGGCGATAAGGGAGGCCCCCTGCCTCGGCCACTATGGGGTACCTGAGACCCGCCTTTCTTTGCCTCACCGCCCGGCAGAATGCCGCGGCTGCTCCAGCTTTGTGAATGCTCCGTCCGATTTGCCCCTCGTCGTGAATGGCGATGGGACTGGAGTCCGCCGCGAGCTTCAAGGTTGCGAAAGCCAACATCGCCGCAAACTGCTCCAGAATCAGACAGCAGGAAGCTGTGGGAAGCATTAGCGTCCAACAAGCCTACCCGGGCCACTGCAGATCTGTCCAGGCCAGGACGCTTGGACTGTTCGATCTCTCCCGACAGCCCTCTCTCACCTGGGCATTCTTCAATCCTTCGCCAACAGCACTCGGATTTGCTCCACGTCTCCGCCGTCCGCCACCATAGCCAGTTTCGCAAACCACCACGAAAACGACCTATCTCTCTCGCTGCCAGCCTCGCATTTAGACTTGTGTCTCCAAGCATGTTTTCGTCTCATGAAATATTAACGGGCTGACTAGAAATATTGTAACCACTGTAAGCCCTCTACACACGCCCTCCTCAGCACTCACCATGCTGTCAGCTTCAGCCCATCGCGACCTTCAGCCATTCTTTTTACTGACTGCCTGTGTGAAGCTTCGACAAGATGATTTCCGGTCGTGGCGGCTCCTCGGGCCGCGGCCGCATCCGCCCGCCTCGCAGGGTAAGTCTGGCATCCGCTAAATCGACATCCTACGATCCGATATGCAGACCGCGCCGGCGATTTCAGACAGCTTGCTAACCACAATGCGACCTGCAGCCCATGATGCCGCACACCAATACCAGCGACTTTGAGCAGTGCTGGGAGAAGCTCGAGGGCGCACTGCAAGACATCCATAACAGGAACGCCGGCAACCTGTCCTTCGAACAGCTTTATCGCTACTCATACAAGATTGTGCTCCAGAAATCAGGCGGCCAGTTGTACGACCGAGTTAAAGAATTTGAGGAGAACTGGTTTGCTCGCAAAATCATGCCGCAGATTCTGAAGCTCGTCTCGAAGAACCTCGTCAGCGTTACTCTGGACGAAGTGCCCGGATCGAGCGTAGTCGAGCGTCGTGATATCGGCGACAAGTTCCTCAGGGGCATCAAAGAGTCATGGGAGAACCACAATGTGTCCATGAACATGATTGCCGACATCCTCATGTACCTCGACCGCGGCTACACGCATAACATCAGCCGACCCAGCATCTACTCCAGCACGATCGGTCTCTACCGCGATCACATCCTGCGATCATCTCTCCGGGAGAGCGGTTCCGACTGCCTCCTGTTTGATCTCCTGAATGCGACCATTATAGACCACATCAACATGGAAAGGGGAGGCGATGTCATTGACAAGACCCTTTTGCATAGCTGCGTCTCCATGCTCGAGGATCTTTTCGAGACGGACGAGGAAAACGAGGAGCAACGGTTGTACCTTACGACATTTGAGCCCGTATTCATCCAAAACACTCGAGAGTTTTATAGGCGCGAGTGCGAAAAGCTCATCCGAGAGGCGGACGCTGCTGCCTGGCTTCGATATACTCGGAGACGTATCTCGGAAGAAGCGGATCGTTGCAAGACGACGATTTCAACCATGACTCAGGGCAAAGTATCGAAGGTTATCGACGACGAGCTTATCTCAAAACATCTTCGCGAGTTCATGAATCTGGATGGAAGTGGAATCCGCGCTATGATCGACAATGACAGGCTAGAAGACTTGTCCATCCTTTATGAGCTCGTGGCCCGCATCGATAACACCAAGGAGCCACTACGCAACGCTCTCGCAGCTCGAGTCATCGCTCTCGGCATGGAGATAGAGCAGGTCCTCAGGAGCACCGACTTCTCGGGTGCTCAGCAAGGCACAGACTCAACAGAACCCGCCGACGGCTCGACCGAGAAGCCCAAGGCTAAGCCGCTGAATGCGGCTGCTCAACAGACCGCGGCAGCCATCAAATGGGTAGACGATGTGCTGACGCTCAAGGACAAGTTTGACCGTCTCTGGACGGAATGCTTCCAGGAGGACAATTTGGTCCAGACCTCGCTCACGAATAGCTTCTCTGACTTCATCAACGCGTTCGGCCGCAGCTCAGAGTATGTTTCGCTCTTTATCGACGACAACCTCAAGCGAGGCATCAAAAGCAAGACCGAAGCCGAGGTGGACGTGGTTCTGGACAAAGCCATTACCTTAATCCGCTATCTCCGCGAGAAAGACAAGTTTGAGCAATATTACCAGAAGCACCTGGCCCGGCGACTGCTTCATGGCAAGTCGGAAAGCGCCGACGTCGAGCGGGAGATGATCTCCCGCATGAAGCGCGAGCTCGGCAACAACTTCACGCAAAAGTTTGACGGCATGTTCAAAGACATGCAGACGTCCCAAGAGGAAACCGAGAAATATCGCAAACACGTCCGTGGTCTTGGCGCGAACGACGATAGGCAGATTGAGCTCAACATCAGTGTCCTGGCCGGCAACCACTGGCCGAAGGAGGTCATGGGCCGCCAGTCTGGCTTGGCAGACGGTTCCAAGATCAACGCGAACTACCCCCGGGAGATCGAGCGCCTGAAGGCCAGCTTCTTCGAGTTCTACTCCAAAGAACGCAGTGGCCGTGTCTTGACCTGGGTCGGGACCGCCGGTACCGCCGACATCAAGTGCGTCTTCCCGAAGATTGCCGGCAAGACATCTGGTCCTCTGAGCAAAGAACGGCGTTACGAGCTCAACGTGTCCACGTACGGCATGATAGTGCTCATGCAGTTCAACGACCTGGCAGACGACGCCTGGCTCTCGTTTGAAGAGATTCAAGCACAGACAAACATCCCCCAGCCAGATCTCATCAACGTGCTGACCTCGCTGTCTGCCCTCAAGACCTATCGCGTTCTGATGAAGGAGTCTGCCACCAAGCATGCAGCGAAGCCAGGCGATCGTTTCGCCTTCAACCGCGAGTTCGTCAGCAAGACGATCAAGCTCAAGGTGCCTGCTGTGAACGCGGCGAACAGAGTCGAGTCGGATGAGGAGCGCAAGGAGACGGAGGAGAAGAACCTCGCCACAAGGATGTACATTGTCGATGCTGCCATCGTCCGCATCATGAAGTACGTATTTCGCACTGCGACTGTATGATTCTGGAGACTGACTTGTACTCCTTCCCAGGCAACGCAAGGAGCTCGGCCACAGCCAGCTCATCACAGAAGTGATCCAGGTTCTCACGAACCAGTTCCAGCCAGACGTTCCCATGATCAAGAGGCGCATCGAGGAGCTAATTTCGCGAGACTACCTCGAGCGCCTTGACGACACGTCTGCATACAGATACGTGGCGTAGATGGGCACCCATGATAGAAGGGGAGCTGCCATTGTGCTCTTCGACGACGATATGATTTGATTGTGAGACTTTATGATTACGGGCAGGGCATGGCGCTGGCGCAATGGCGAATTGGTAGCATATGATGCATTTGGCGCAGACTGCCTAGAACATTGAAGCATGCTACATAGAGAGCAAAGAGATCTGTTTTTGACATATCTGACGAGGTCGTGCGCGGAACGGCATGCGGGACTGGTGGTGGCGTCTGCACAGTTCCAAGCGAGTGAACAATGGGCTCGGCGTCGCCGATTCTTGTTGTTGGGGTGGTGTGAAATGCCTCAGCACTGATGTGAGTGTGAGGCATATTGCATCTCGACGGCATCGTGTCCTGACAACGGAACGATCCGGCTTGGGAGCAGTAAGTAGCGCGTGATTCAGCCTTGTGCGCAGTAACCATGTACTCGGGTCAGCTTCGCCCCGGCCTGGGTTGCTTGTCGGGAATACGACGAATACGTTGCGAGCCGGTGGGACCCCGCTGCGGCAGATCGCTTGAGCGGGAAGCCAATCACGGCCTGAGCTGGTCCCGGACAGGAAATCCTTGACAAGGGCTTGGTCCCACTTATCTCGAGAGCTGAAATATTGTGGAATGGAAGCTTGCGGGATGACGACGCATCTTCACTGGTTTGGGAGGAGGGGAGGCTCGCTTGGCTTGGGCTGCGATATGTGCCGTTCTTGAAGGAAGTCTTGGGGTTTGTGACTTGTGGGAGAGAGCTGGGAAGGAGTATAAGAACTCGTGCCCATCCTCTTCACTACCTTACGTACTCAACAACTCCGGCTTTACATCACACACAAATATCGCTCTCTGATCTGCGCTTGTTGAAAGCCACCACCCACTCTCTAGAGACGTCTCAAGGACAACGACAAGTCTCCAGTGAACATTAATCACCGACGCCCTTATTACCATTCTCTCACAAGACAACACACACACACACACACACACATCATGACCGGCCCATCCTCGGACAAGCACCACGCCAGCCCGGCCGCGATCCCGCCCGAGCTGTCGGACCTGCACTGCTACACCGAGACGGACGGGGTCATCACGACGACCATGTTCGACCTGCCGGGCTACCGGGTCGTCAAGGTCCTGGGCACTGTGTACGGGCTCACCGTGCGCTCGCGCAACTGGGCCGCGGGCCTGGGGATGGTCTTGAAGAGTGTCGTCGGCGGGGAGCTGCGGTGGTATACGAATCTTGTAGGTCTCCCTCTCTCTCTTTCCTCACCCGCGGCACACTTTCTTTCCGTTGTTTGGTCAGTGCCTGAGCTGCTTTTTTCTCTCTCATGTTTGCCCATGTATTAGCACATTGGCACGGAGGAATGGGGGAATGGGGTTGGGGAATATCACAGAGGGAGGCATTCGCCCTTCCAGATTTATTTAATTCCTGACCGGCTGACTGAGAAACACAAAACAGCTCTACTCGGCCCGCAACGACGCCATCAGCCGCGTCGTCGACGAGACGAAAGCCCGCGGCGGCAACGCTGTGATATGCCTGCGCTTCGAGTCCGGGGACATGGGCGGGTTCGCGCAGTCGTGCGCGTACGGCACCGCCGCGGTCGTGGAGAAGATCGACGACGCGGTGCAGACGCCGACGCAGCTCGCTGGTGGTGCGTAGCGCAGGGCAATTAGGCTCCCAGGGGTTGCAGGGAGGCCGGGGTGGGGTTGTTGAGTGGTTCGGGGAGACTGGGTCTCTTAGACCATTATACACCACGATTCGATGAGTATTGCGGATTTTTTTCGAATGGGTCTTTTTGGACATGAGACAATGTGCAGAGTGACGAGGGCCGCCGGCTGGCATTTACATGCTGTATCTCAAGGGACTTCGATCTTCTTTTCCTTTCACCCAAGCCGTTGGGAACCTCAGCATCAGAGTACTGTAGTAGTCGACGAGTCTTTTCTACTTCTTTTTTTTTCCTTTTCTTTTCTGAGCGAGGCCATAGATCTATTTTACCTAGTGATACCAATATACCGACTAGCCAACATTATAGAAGAAGAGTTAGACTCCTTGGGGTGTGTTTACATGCTGTAGGTTCAGAGGATGGCTGGTAGAGTTGGCAGAAAGAGCACATCCATCCATCCGATGCTGGGAGATCATGATACTGTTCTCGAGCAAGAACCTCTGAGTAGACAAGCTATCAAGACACTGGGGAACGAGTCTCTGGCGTCGGATGCCATGCACTCTTGTCCATCGCAGGGGCTGCGCAGGGTGTGTGTTTGTGGATTTCAAAACCTCGCCAGTCGACTTTCGTGAATACGGGTGTAGGAGGCTCTCCTGCTCTTCACCATTTCTCTTGGTCTCCTAATCGCCGCTCGATACTCTCACAGCTATTATCGCTGCTACAAGATGAACCCCGCATGCAACAGGCGGTGTGTTGAGATCGGCTTCGGGTTCAGGGGTGGCAAACCCGATGAACCAAGCATGTTGGGTTTCTGCTAGCGGACAATTACCCCCCGGATGGGCCATAGTGGGCATGTCGTGCTTCGGGCGGTGGAATCCAGATCAGCCAGCGGCCAAGTCCATACTGCCTGCGACGCTCTCTCGCTTCGTAGGTCCCGTTTCTCGTCGTTGAAAGACTGATATGCAACAGCCCATGCATGTACAGCACGTCCTTAACTGGAGAGAAGAGGTCATGTTCTGAGGTTTCCAGCTTCTCACTGCCCACACGAGCTGGCCCAGACGTCAGAAAGTCGGGAACTGGCCGAGAACAGCCTTATTCAGGCTGTGCAGTTTTGGCTGCACCCGCTCTGGACTATCGCCTGGCTGCAGGGACGCGAGAAGATTCGAGAACATCATGGATAGAAACCTTCGATGCAATCCAAATTCAACAAAACGTAGAGCTTGGAGTATTCCCGAGGAGCCACCGGTCGAGAGTTCTAGAAGTTGAGATGCACAGAGTCGTGGATGCCTGAAGGTACAGCTGTGGTAAAGCACCTGTCTACTGCAGGATCGAGTCGTTGGCAATCATCTGCTAGGGAGGCTGTGCCGGACTCCGCTGCCTTGCATAAATCAAGCCTCTCGGTAGTTCGACACCAGCAAAAGCCTCCTGTTCGTCGACTGGCCATTTCTCAAAACCAGTCCACCCAGCTACTTAAGGTTTTCGCTATCTCTACTGACAACGTTGAGAAATGGGGGCTGGGCGGCACAGCCAACAGGGGTTCCCCAGAATCCATGTCGAGGAACAACGTGTACCACCAGCTTTGTAACGGGAAATGCCGCCGCTGCGTCCATTTTCCACCAGGCATTCAATGCCAATTAAAACGCATGCTCGTCCACCACAGGACTCGTCGCCCTAACGAGGTTACAGTGCGGTCGCGAAGCGAAGCCAGTTGCAGCCATCGCTTAAAAATGGGCTGCCACCCATAAATTGTGGCGCTTGCATGAAACCACAGATTGGACACTTGCGTTATGAATGCGCGGGAGCACTGTCGCATCAAGGCGTGTACCAGCACGTTTGCGTTCTGTGGAGGTCCCAAAACCTCGCAAATAGCAAGCTCTTGCGCTGTTTGCACTTCTCAAGAGCGCAATGTTTGGAAGGCGATGAAAGCTTGTCAAACAGAATACCACCTCTGCCGAGAGTCAAAGCCAGGGCCAGCACGCAAGCTCCGGGGTCCCACATCGAGCCAAGACTCCGAATGCTTGGAGGATTCTTGCCTGGCCTCGCAGAACCGGGGGCCCGGGCACAGGGGTTTGTTAGCAAGCGAAAGCCGAGGGCAGGATGCGGGTGCCCATGGGTCCTTCCGGTAGATCCTGCCTGATTTCTCTTGGCAAGAAGAATTTGATGGTCCTTGGTGTAGTCCCAACACTGATGCCAGCATGAGGCGGCTTGACGGGGTTTGCGAAAGGAATAAGTCAGGCTCGGTGTGCATCGCATTGAATCTGACCGTGCGCGGCTATATTGCGAGTCTAGAGCTGGCACGCACCCACCTGGAGGGGCAAGCTATTGTGTTAGAGTCGGCTGTGGATGGGTCGAGGTTGACGCGGCTCGAGCGACCACGGTGCTCAGGAAGCATGAACAACCCTCGGTACCGGGGGCGGGGGAGGTGTTGGTTGACGACCAGCTGCCTTGGCTCTCTGAAGCGGGAGCCCAGGCGCTGCTGTAAAGTCACGCCAGGTTCATCGGCAGGTGTCGCGCGCTGGCTGATAATTAGGTGTCAAGTCGAGCACTACAACGAGGTCAAGTTGCTGAAAGTTGACACTGAGCGGAGCTGTGGCTGAGTCAGTTGGCGGAGTTGAGCGCATCGAGGTGGGCTGTTTGCTGCAAGCTGCATGCCACATGATGATCCTGGGCCAAGGCCTGGGGACCTGCACTTGCCCTGTCCTCTGTCCACGGCCTGCCTGTCTTGACTCTTGACAACTGCCCCTCCCCTGGCGCAGGCAGCCGACCCTGTTGCTGTAGTTATCAGCTGAGTTGCGACCCTGCGCTTACGTGGCCGGCCAGGTGCCTTTTCTTGACAGCCGCATTGCCAGGTGAGCGAGCGAGCGTCTGTTTCGGTGCTTGCTGCGGGACCCCAGGTCGTGATCGCGGAACAGGGCGGTGGGAGGGAGAGCAAGGAGGGATTCATGCCGTGCGAGCCACGAGTCTGCAACCATGGGGTGCCCGCAAGCCACATGGCCGCTCGGGGAGTAGCGTGTCTGGGGCATTCGCTGGGGAGCTGAGAGGGAGGCGAGGGGAGACATGCCACCGTCCCACGATTTGACGGGGTGGCCGCTGTGCTGGAAACTGTGTAATCTTGCACAGCAGGTATGCAGGCCAAGATGTTGGGATGGACTGACTGGCCCAGAATACTGCTTGCCAGATGGGCAACTTGACTGGAGATGCTGACCTGACGCAGCAACAAGGCAGAAGCAGTTGAGCACACCACCATGACCGAGGATGCGAGGCGAGGGCGAGGGCGGCAGACAAGGATTGCCCAGAGCTGGGGTAAGGCCAGGGTCTGAGTCGGACACAGTGCCCCTGTGGACAGCCAGGCACTGTTTCGTGGCTTTCGTTGCCAGTGCCCAGGCGAGCCCAGCCTTGGGCGAACGCGGCGAGGCACCTGCAGCCAGGGCGGTGCAGGCCAATCATGTGCGGCAGCCCCCGCAGCTGGGACGGTCGGCCCTAGCGCCCGCGCACTGTCCCAGCTCACTGTGCTGGGCGAGCCTCCCGACCTGCCCAGATGCCCACATGCAGATGCAAGTGCAGCAGCAGCGCCCGCTCTTTCCCATTCTCCACCCGGTCTCGCCTGCCGCCCGCCCGTCGATTCCTCGCTGCCGCTGCCGCCTTTGCCCATTCTTCAATACCCACCCGCATCCTTCCTGCCTGTCGCCTTCCAACGTCAGCCCTCTTCCGACCACGATCACGCCCTCCCACGTCGCCCGCCGCTCTCCTGTCGGCGACAGCACGCCACTCTCGTCGCTGTCGTCCACGCCTACAGCAACCGCCCGCCTGTCTCGACCACCGTGACAACCACCTCGGCACGACCGAATCACCCGGCTCGAAAACGCCTGGGACAGGACTCGATCCTCCCGTGAGCGGCTCTCAGTGCCATTACTCGTTCCTTCATCACATGTATTGCGGCACCGGCGCCCTTCGGAACAGAGACACGACAAGACCTTGGCCCAAGGCAACGACGAAGCGACTCTCATTGTAGGGGGCCGAGGACCAACCCTGGGGACGATTTTTCAACGACACCCGATCCTAGAAAACTGGCTTGACACAGCCACCATCACGCATCATGGCGATTGCCATGGGCTGGCAGAAGCCCGACAATGTTGCTGGCTCATCTGCGCCAGCAATCATGGTCGGCCTTTTCGTCGCCTCGGCTGGCTTGCTCTTTGGTTACGACACAGGGTGAGAACCCACCTCAAACGTCGGCCACGTGAGTCTGGAACTAACAGTATGACACACACAAGGTCGATCAACGGTATACTCGCGATGAGGGCATTCATTCGAGATTTCAACACTGGCTACATCAAGCCCAGCAAAGGAACGGTTAACCTCAGCCCCGGAGAGATTTCGACCGTGGTCGCTATCCTCAGCGCCGGGACATTCGTTGGGGCCCT
Source organism: Microdochium bolleyi (assembly GCA_001566295.1). Taxonomy (NCBI): domain Eukaryota; kingdom Fungi; phylum Ascomycota; class Sordariomycetes; order Xylariales; family Microdochiaceae; genus Microdochium; species Microdochium bolleyi. Next base: position 1,306,080 of record KQ964250.1, read on the forward strand.
GATCTCTGCTCCATTTGGCGACTGGGTCGGCCGACGACATTCCATCATATACTCCACTGGCGTCTTCTGTCTGGGAGTCGTCCTGCAGATCTGTGCGGCGGCCCTTCCGATGATGGTTGCTGGTCGGTACGTGGTCTGCAATCCTCCTTCTTTTCAGATCTTTAGAACTAATGCCGTTGCCGTGTAGTTTCTTCGCTGGTGTGGGCGTGGGCGCTATCTCAGTGCTCGTGCCTTTGTATCAGTCAGAAATGGCGCCAAAGTGGATTCGCGGGACTTTGGTTTGCGCGTATCAACTGTCCATTACCGTCGGTCTTCTGGCCGCCTCGATCGTGAACCTTTTGACTTCAAACATGACAACCGCAGCTGCTTATCGAATCCCGATCGGACTCCAGTTCTCTTGGGCTGTTGTTTTGGCGGCCGGTCTCTCAATTCTGCCTGAGACGCCGCGCTACCTCATCAAGAAGGGAAAAAAGCATGAAGCCGGCTTGGCACTAAGTCGCCTCCGAAGACTGGACATCACACACCCCGCGCTCGCCGAAGAACTGGCTGAAATCGAGGCCAACCACGAATACGAGCTGGCTCTTGGCGGCACGTCGTACAAGGATATATTTACAGGATCGCCCTACCTGGGCCGACGTTTGTTGACCGGTTGCCTGCTTCAGATGTTGCAACAACTTACCGGCATCAACTTCATCATGTATTACGGCACGACTTTCTTCGAAGGAGCTGGAGTCAGCGATCCTTTCGTCATCTCGCTGGTACTCAATGTCATCAACGTAGTGACCACACTTCCAGGCTTGGTCGTTGTCGAGAGCTGGGGTCGTCGGAAGCTGTTGATCGTTGGTGCCATCGGCATGGCAGTCTGCCAGCTGACGATCGCAATATTCTCGACAGTGGTCGGGGACACCTCGAACAGCGCGTCACAGTCCGCCTCCAAGATCCTCATCGCCTTCATCGCCATCTTTATCTTCTTTTACGCCTCCTCATGGGGACCAGTGGCGTGGGTTGTTACTTCTGAGATCTATCCTCTCAAGGTGCGCGCCAAGTCCATGTCGATTTCCACAGCCTCCAACTGGCTTCTCAATTTCGGCATTGCGTTCGGAACACCATACATGGTGGAAGGCGGTGTAGGGTACGCCGACCTTGGCTCGAAGGTCTTCTATGTGTGGGGCGCCTTCTGTATCATCGCGGCGGTCTTTGTCTATGCCATGATATACGAGACGAGCAAAATCAGTCTCGAGCAGATTGACGAAATGTACGAGCGAGTGGACGTTGCGTGGAAGAGCAAGAAGTTTGAGCCTGCATGGAGCTTCCAGGCTCTGCGGGAGGACAATCTGGCCAGCGCCAATGCCAACCTCAACACTACGCCAATGCCGCCACATGAGCTGCAGCCAGCGCGAACAGGATCGAGCACTGGCGGAAGTGTGCAGACCACCAACACCAACGGCGCGAGCGCCTCGTCAGACGAGACGAGGACGGAAGAAGACAAGATAATACGGCAGATGGGCATGAGCAATGTGGATTTCAGCTATTGAGCCCTGCCACGATATTGTTCTGGCTTCGGCATCTTGGCTTCGCATATCATTTTACTGGCTTTTCAGCGTCGGAGTTTGACGTTTTGGAGTTTCAATCCACTGTTTGTACGGAAATACGGGACGGTTTGGAAATTTGGCCCAGATAAGGGAATACTTTTTGATGATTTCGCTACGATATCCAACGGGAGCATGCCGGCGCTACCCTTTGTTGAGATGGGTCTTTTGGTCATCATCATCACGCTACTATATATCAGACCCGGCTTTTCATGGGGCATCTTCCATATGGGCGCTCACAAAATATGACTCTTCGGAGATTTGAATGTGCACATGATTTTGGTTTGCCGTTGCGCAAGCTTGTGATCGAATGAGACCGGGAACTCGCCGCATTGCCACTTGGACCAAAGAAACGAGGCACTTTTGGGATGTGATCCCCGATCTTCCGAACACACCCATGCCCGGCGTATACATATAGACAGGAGGTTGCTCGAGCGCAAGCCGGTTCACTCTGTGCAAGCGTGCTTTATACATCGCTTGCTCCAGCGACTTTCATACGTGTTCGAGTATTCGAGGCGTGGTTTTGATGAGCCATCAAAAGTGCTTTTCTCAAATGTACACCTAGAATGCCCTGGTCCTGCATGCCATGCCATTTTTTCCACCCTCGAGTGCATCGAGCCACACCACACCAAACGACATGGGATCCGTACTTGCCGGGCGGACGCCCCAAGCTGGTCTTCGTGGACTATACACATGTCATGTGCCAGGCCTACACCGAAGCGCGTCGTATGCCAGAAGTCATCCCTGTTGGGGTTTCCATGCCACGGACGAGCAGCAGCCGAATCCATTACTCTGGGGGATTTCTCAGAAACACACATTGCCTCACATGATGAAGAGCAGATTCGTGTCTGAACCAAGGTGGCATCGTTAGTTCACACCCTTTTTGACATCTCGTCATTGCCATAAAACGCATGTGGAAAAAAGGGAGGAGGAAGCTGGACGTACCAAGCGGGTGACTGCATGATAGCTGCGGCTTCTGGGAGTAGTCTTTCTCGAGGATGTCTCTGATGCTGTTGAGCAGCTCGACGTAACTCTGCTGTGGATCCTGCTTGAGGGCGCGGATGAAGGCGTATGACATGGCGCCGGTGGCCTGGGCGTTGATGGTCGCGTCGGCACTAAGACGAGAAAAAAAAACCGAGTGTTAGTTTGTGTGTGTGTGCGTGTGTGTGTGTGTGTGTGAGAAAGAGAGAGAGAGAGAGAGAAATTGCAACCCTGCAGGGCAGGCCTAGGGAGTGATTCTTTTTTGGAGGCGTGGAACTCACGAGGTCTGATCATCCTTGCTTCCCGACCACATGATGACATCAGCCGACGATGTGCGGGTCGCAATAGTCTTCTGGTGCCCGGAGTTGCCGTTCATGGCGGTCTTGGCCAGGCCGAAAATGCCCTTAGCCATTCCAGCCATGTCGCCCGACGCGTACGAGGTGAAGGCGCCGAGCAGGCCCTTGCCGGCTTCCGCGGCCAAGTTGGGCTCCTTGAGGACACCCTTTGTCGAATATACGTAAGGCAGGTCCATGGTGGTGGCCGAGTGGCACGAGTCGAAAATGGCCGTCAGCCGCACACCCTGTGGGAGCGAGCGAACCATGATGGCGTGGATCTCGTCGTCGACGATGTGGCCGGCGTTCTTAAAGTCGACCGGGTAGATGACCTCGTCGTAGCCGTCGTCCTCATCTCCGTCGAGATCCTCAGTCTGGCCGCCGTGGCCGGAGTAGTGGAAGAACAACGAGTCGTTGGGCCGGGCGTCCTTGACGAGCCACTGCATGGCGCGAATCATGTTGGCCCTGGTCGGCTGCATGATGGGGTCGCGCGCGTCGTCGGTGAGGATGATGGTGTCCTCGGGCTTGTAGTTGTATCGCTCGAAGAGGAAGGTGGAAAGGTTCTTGGTGTCGTTGATGCAGCCGCGCAGCTCGCCATTCTGGCCGAAGTAGTTGATGCCAATGAGCAGGGCTTTCCGCTTGCCGGTACAGTTCGAGTACTGGAAGGTGTAGCCTTCGGGCGCGCCCTGGCCGAAGTTCTGCGGCTGGTTCGGCGGCGGAGGTCCGCCTCGGTGAGGCTGGCCGTAGCCGCCTACGGGACCCTGATTGTTATTCGGGTAGCCGTAGGAGTCGTAGCCCTGAGGCGGAGGGTGTTGAGGCGGAGGGTAGCGATTGCCGCCGCCACCGCCGCCGTACTGCTGGGGAGGAGGACCACCGCCATAGTGCTGAGGCGGAGGTTGCCCGTATGGCCCGGGAGGAGGAGCTGGGCTGCCGTACTGGTAGGGAGCCGGGCTTCCGTACTGCTGGGGAGGAGGGCCGCCGTACTGCTGCTGGGGAGGAGGTCCGCCGTACTGCTGCTGAGGAGGACCGCCGTATTGCTGGGGGGGAGGAGGGCCGCCGTGGTAGTAGCCGCCCTGGGGAGGAGGGTAGCCGCCGTAGCCACCACCGCCGCCCTGGCTGTAGCTGCCAGCGCCGGGGTATCCGGACATTGGAGTCGTGGGTTGAGAGGCCTCGGGGAGTGGTCGGGGTCTGGTGGGTGTATGTTGGAGGGCGCAGACCGGCTGCAGCAAGGTGAAGCTGTCGTGAGACGCAGAGTGGGAGGAGGAGCGTGGTTGTCTGTGAGGATGCAAAGTTCTGGCCGCGCGCAGGGCGCTCTGGGTCTGGACAGCGAAGGCCGCAGAGTTGCGAGCCACGAGCTAGAGGAGCCGCGTATCCGATGCGGCCTCGTCGCGGGCCACAGCACGACGCTAGGCTGCCTGACACATGGTGAAGGTGGGGGGAGGGGGGGGGGGGCTTACAGGTGCCCCGCGCCACGGCATCCACGGGTCCTTGGCGGCTACCCGTCCTCCAAGCCAAGGGTCCCCCCCTCCCCTGTCCAGTTGCTGCAACAGTCCTGGCGCATCACTGTTCTGTCCTTCGACGGACACGCAGCTTGCGACATGCAGCCCTGGCCTTGACTCGACCAACATGTGCGTACACATAGATGCGCGTCATCTGCAGGATCAGTCTGCACGCCGTCGCGAGCCAGCTGGCCAGCCTTGCGGACACACTTTGCCGGCATCCCATATAGGGTGCCTAGCTACTAAGTATCTATAGCTGTGTGTTGATCGACACTGAAACCCTCCGGCCAGTGCAACGTACGGAGTAGGGCCTTGCCGCTTTGCCGTTCTCCTGCATGGCCCTTCAGCCAGCCAGGCAAGGATCAGGCAGCCCTGGGCATGCCCGCGAGGCCTGCATGCCAATGCTGACTGCTGACTATTCTGCCATACCAGGTGCGTCAAGGCAAGCTAGAAACAGACAGAAAGTGCCTCAGTTCCGCCCGGGACCACCATACAGAGATGCAGATTTAGCTTTAAGCTCCCTGGCCAAGCAGTGCGCTAGAAGGCCGATGTTGTGTGGTAGGAACCCCCCGCCCGGGCATGGATGCTTGTCGTTCGGGCCAGCCCGTTGCCCGCCGGAATGTCCACCTGGGCATTGTTCTGGGCTGGGCTCCCGAAACCCGTCTGCTGCTATCGCTGCTTGCTCATGACTGCCTGGTGGGATGAGCTGTTCCTGCCAAGACGGCCGTCTCACAAGCCAGCCGTTGTTGCTCCGGACGCTTGCACCCGTGGCAGAGGAGGGTCCTGAGCAGCCCCTCACTACCTCTGCGGCTCCTGCTCACTTCGACTTCTCGGTGCTCTCTCAAACTCTTGTCTGCAGGCGATCCTCAGACCAACCTCAGCATCGTTGTCCCGTCTTCTTCCACGACTTGTCGTCCTACACAGTGTCCACTCCGTAGCTCGCAACATGTCGTTCTTCAGCACCATCACCAGCAGGCTCGACGACCTGAATCTGGGTGGTTCCAAGAAGCCAGAGGGTAGTACCCGCCACGCCTTTTCACTTTCCTCATACCGAGGCTTCTCCGTTCGCATGCTGACCCCGACTCCCTTCCAGAGCATCCGCCGCAGCAATACTCCAGCCGTGACTACGGCTACAGCAACAACGGCGCGCCATCGCAGCAGTATCAATCACAGCCCCCACCTCAGGGCCAGTACCAATCGCCTCCACCTCAGCAGCACTATCAGTCATCCCCGCCGCCGCAGGGACAGTACCAGTCACCTCCGCCGTCTTCTTCAGGCCCAGTGTACACACCTCCTGTTGGACGCCCGCCCATTCCTGAAGGCTGGACGCCGCAGTTCGACCAGCAGCAGCAGCGGTGGTACTATTACGAGCACGCTGCGGGCCGCTCCCAGTGGGAGGCTCCTGGCTACCAGCACCACGCCACAGGCGATCCCCGCGGCCACGATGCCCCTCTAGGCGGCTACCAGGGCGGTGGGCAGTTCTACGGCCAGGCCGGCCCCAACGGGCCGCAGAGCTACGACCACGACCGCGGCAGCGGCGGCGGCAACAACCCGTACGGGGAAAGCAGCGGCAAGAAGAAGAATGGCAGCAGTGGCATGCTTCTTGCTGCGGGAGGCGGTCTTGCTGCAGGAGTGGTTGGTGGCGCGCTACTTGCTAACGCGCTGGGTGAGTTCTCCTTCCCTTGTCGCCGATGGTCCCATCGAAGACCTTCGTCCCAGACTAACCTAGGAGATCCAGCGGACGACTCTTCCGACGACGAGCACCACCACCACCATTACTACACGGAACAAAGCGCTCCCGCTGCAGCGCCCGTCTATGAGCCGGCTTACAATGCAGAGGGTGAGTACGTCGACGCCAGCGACCGCGAGTCCGTGGCGTCCGCGCGCGAGCGGTACGAGGCGGCACATAGGGCAGCGCAGGACTCGGACGCGAGCAGCAGCGAGGAGGAGGAGCTTGAGGAGGCGAGAGAGGAGTACTACGAGGAGTACGAGGAGGCTTATGAGGACGACTGAGCAGAGGGAAGGGAAATCTTGTGACTGCATCGGGGCCAAGGAGGGTTTCATCCGCCTCGACTCCATGTCTCGCTGCTCACGAGCAAAGCCTTTGTGCCCCATCTCAGTGGCGGAGCTTCCCGAGGGTCGCGAAAGTTTTACGATGTGATGAATAGTTCTTCCTGCTTACCGGACAATAGAATATGCCTCTTTGTCTCTATCTATAACGTAGCGTGGGTTTACATGTTTATGCTGATGCTGGAGTCGAGAATCTATACATGCCAACTCGACACACGAAGATAACCAATCAATCGTTCAGCGACAGCCCTCCTCATCACCACCATCATTACTGCCGCCATCACTCATGGCCCCAGGCTGTCCCCTCCCACCGACCCTTGCGGCACCCTGAACAGGAACACAATCCCCGTCGCAACGACCATGTACGCCGCGGCTACCAGGAACGGCAGCCCGATCCAGGCCCCGCCAAGGTCGATCCCCGTCTTGAGCGCCTGGCTGAAGAGCGGGCCCGCGACCATGAGCCCGACCTGCTCGAGCAGGCCGAGCATGGTGTTGAGCATGCCGACGTGGTGCGGCTCGACGAGGGCGTTGAGCAGGCTGCGCACGGCGACGGCCATGCCGCCGGCGAGACCGAAGACCACGAGGCCGACAGAGAGAGTGGCCGGGTCCGGGGCGAGGGCGATGAGCAGGGCGCCGAGGATGCCGCACACACCCGTGCCGCGGGCGATGAGAACGTCCTTGTGGATAGGCGCGAGGGAGAAGGTGTTTGTGAGTAGGGAGGAGATTGCGGGGAGGAGGAAGAGGGAGTTGGCGAGATTGGAGCCGCTGCGGATCGAGAGGAGGAATGCGCCCTGTTTCCCTCCGGGCCGGTTAGTTGGGTAGGTGGACAGAGTGAAGGGGAATGGTTCGGGCGCTAGAGCTGGGGGTGGAAGTGGGAGCGGGAGCAGGAGTGGGAGGGAGAGGAGAGGATGGATGGGGGGTTTGCGTACCTGGCTCCAGCTCCAGTTGAATTTCTTGGTGGTGAACTGCAGGAGCAGTAACCGCACGACCTTGCTGAGCACGACGAAGACGAGGGACAGCATGAGGAAAAGCAGGCCCTGGTTCACGACGGCAAAGTCGCGGACCTCGTCGGCGCTGTGCCGCAGCTGCCGCTTCACTCTGGAGGTGAGAGGTTCGAGCGAATCATCCTTGGCGAATGTGGCGGCGGCGTCGTCCAGGGCCTCGCCATCTCCGAGCGTGCCCTCGAGTCGATCGGCCAGCCTCCTGATCTCGAGCGTCTCAGGCACCACACAGCACAGGACGTTGGCAAAAATCCAGAGCCCCAGGCCGAGCAGCATGCAGAGCCAGCTGCTCTTGAGCATGACGGCGCCGGCGAGAGGTCCCGAGACGAGCTCCGCGACGGCAAAGGCCGCGCCGAACTGGAAGAAGACGGTCGCGCGGTCCTCGACGGGCACGACGTCGGCGATCAAGGTGTAGGCCATGGCCGAGGCGACCATCGTGGACCCGCCGATCAGGGCGAAGACGGGCCCGATGAGGATGACCTCGGGGGCGAAGACGCTAGGGGCGTATACTGGGTGGGAGGAGCGGGAGGAGGTCAGACTTTGTTGGTCGCTAGGAGGTCGCCATCTCAGTGTCAGGGCAGACTTACAGACTAGGATCATGAAGACAATGTACAAGGTATAACCGGCGAGCGAGAGCACGAGCACCGGCCTGCGGCCCCATTTGTCTGCTAGGAGACCATACGGAATCGCGCCGATGATGCCTTTACAGTGGTGTTAGCAGTGTTGACAGCTCCGCTAGCGTACGCAGCCCATTGAGCTCCGCAGGGAGGATGGCTGACCTGGGATGCACTCGGCCGTGAGCTGCCAGCCCTGCAACATGGCCAGCCGGCCCTGGACCTCTGGGCCTTTGCAGACACTGTAGTCGCCGCCATCGCGGAGGCCTGGGTGCTCGGCGTGGCAGATATTGAGCTCGGCGATGGCGGTCGAGGCCGGAATAAACAGGCCGACGGCGATCTCAATGATGAAGATGATGACGAAGCACAGGAACAGCACTGTCCGCCGGTAGGCTTTCCTCAGGTCGTCGGGGCTGGTGCCTGTGTAGGCTGTGGCCAGCAAGGGCGTCTGCTCCGTCGCCGCCGAGTCCTGTGCATGGTCGCGCGCCGCGCGGTCAACATTCGTGGCCATTGTGGTTGTCTCGTGCAGGCGTCTGGGCAGACCGTGATGCCGCCGCTCCAGCACGACGAGTTGGACGACTCAAGGAGACATTGGAAAGACTGAGGATGAATGTCTCTAGCAACATCCTGCTTAAAGAAGAAACAGAGTGACCAGTCTGATGATGGTATCCCTGCCTGGACTCTCAACGCCGGCTTACATGCTCCACCCAGTCAGAGCTGACGAATCGGAGCGGGCAGAGGATCGGAGTGCAGCAGGCCCAACTCCGAAGGCATTCCCGGATACCACCACGATAAGCTGCTCCGGCTTCATCAAGATAGGGTACCTAAGCGTATCTAGGGTACGCGTGCCTTCCCTGAGCAGCTTGCAGGATTGGGTCAATGACAATCGAGACTGTCTTTTCCCAGTAGGGTCGCGAGCTACAACTGTACTGAGCCATGGGGCAGTGCATCGTGGCTGCCAATGCCATCAAAGCCACCCGCCAGCACCTGTGACCCTCATCCACGACGCGGAACTGCCAAATACAGGAACGCCCATACGCAAGAGCTTTTCGAGCCGCCATGATCTGCTCCTGCCATTCAACTCCATGATTCGCAGACAAGGGGAGCCATCGATCACGCTGTGCACGCTCAGAGTGCCCGCCTAGAACACGGCTGTGGCGTTGGGAGGCGAGCCAACCAACCCTGGGACGTTGAGCGGCATCGAGGTCAGCAGGAAGCTATACCGTCCTGTCTTCTTGCAATGCTCCGACAGCGCCCTGAGATCCCACAGCTCCCCAATCGGCATGCCAAACATCGATAGCATCCATGGGTGAAGACCTGTACGGCCAGTCAGCAGTTGTCCATGACCGTCCTCGCCAGTCTCGGCCAGCTCAAGCAGCACATCCACTTACACAGATCATTGAGGCCAGCAGGCGACCCATCTTCCTGCACCGGCATCAGCGCCTCAAAGGCCCACGAGTCGCCTGCTGCCGCCGCGAACCGCTTGTTCCAGAGCCACTTGGCCGATTCGACAACACCGTGTAAGCCCGAGATCGTCATGCTCCCCATCTTGGCAAAGTCTTCTGGTGTCGGCGCTCCCATCACTTCAGTCATGCCTGTGCGGATCACAAGCACATCTCCTGGCTTGAACTCGACCCCCTGCGCCTTCGCTACGGCTTCGACCTCATTCACGGTGATCCTGTGCCCATCAAATGGGTGGAAGCTGGCATCCGCGCCAGTCTTGCCCTCGGCCCGCAGCTGCGACTCCTTCCACTCCTTGAAGTCGATGAGCACGCCTCTGGCCACCATCCCGCCAATGGCGTGCCAATGGTCCAGTGTCGGCATCTCGTTCGAGGCGGTCTTGGCAGCAGACAGACCTTCCTTTGTCACTTTGATGCCATTGTACGCCAGCCCAGATTTCTGGTCCTGCCAATGCACCAGGCTGTCCCACTGGCTACTCATCTGGGTGTTGAAATGCAGCTCGTCATCCCAGCCTTCACCACCAGATATGCCGGCTTCTTTGAGCGGAAACTGAGTATGCGTGCATGCCTTGCGTCCCGGCAAGGGCATAGGCATGGCATCGAGTGGCCAGCTAGCGGGGTCTGCGTTAGCGAGACACAAAAGGTTCCCACGTCGGACGGGTAACTCACTTGAGAGAAATTGAAATGCCATCTCTGGCCTCGGCATAGGCTGCCTTGCGGACGGCGGGCGTGAGGAAGTTGATGGTGCCCAGGAGATCCTTCTTGCCGTTCTTGTCAAAGAGACCCCAGGCACAGCCCTGAGGCATACCCTCCACCTTGGGAAGGTCATCAAAGTCTGGCACCTCAGAAGGCTCCATTGCAGGCGCAGTGCTGATAAGAGGTAAAAGGTGCGACCGGGCTTTGCTTAGCTATGACCGCTTCTACGACCCTGGAGACGAATCACTGCTAGTGCAACAGAGAGAGGCGCAACATGCACTTTATACATATTTCATGGTAGCAGCAGCTACCCCAGGGCCACTACCGACAGGTACCCCGCCTTACTTGGTGCAGGTCACACTCGGCCTCCTCGAGCTCTCAGCCAAGTACGAGCGTATCTTGCTCGGGGATACGCGAAAAATTGGTAGCAGTCGCCGACATGGGGGATCAGGCCATACTTCATTAAAGCCAGGGCGCTGGTAGGCTTGTGAGACTCTCCAGATAGAGTTGGCAGGAACAGACTTAGGTCGCCCCGTGCGAGTTCACGGAACAGTACGGAGGCAGTGGGACGGTGACGATGCACGGGCAGCCGCGAAGAGCGGTATGTGCGAGCCTTGGCAGCGCGGAAGAACCTGCTGCGCTCCAAGCAGCTCGATGCAGCAGGCAAGCTCGCACATCTCGGCACGAATACGGGGTACGAACCCGCAGCGTCAAGATGGAGCGGGTCCACGCTCGTCTTCGCATTCGGCTTCTGATACTCCAGCAAGTTCGTACCCGATGGATGCAATGATCGTCGTCAGTCCTCGGACTGCCGAGCCATGGAACACAGTCTTAGCGAGCCTCGGATTACTGGCACGTTTCTTGGCCGGCAGCCACATCGCCAGCTCATCTGCAATATGGCACCCGCTTGATCTCGAAGCGCGCGAACGAATCAAAACAAGCAATCTCTCCGCCCATTCGACCACCTTGAGGTTCAGAGCCTTGATGCCCCTGATGCCACAGAATAAGCTCTGCACTCGCAGCCGGGCTCTGCAGAGACCGCTCAGGGCTTGCGTGTTGAGGCCGCACCTACTGTACCCTTACCTTGTTAACGTAACGGCCCTGGAAACTCTAAGGGACTTAAGTAGCTTGCGGCGGGCCCGGCAACGTCCCGAGGTCCCGTTCACGCCACAGCGCCACTAGGGGACTTCCAAGGTTGCTCGAGGACGCATCAAATGATATCGGCTGCTGCTTAACACTTCCGCTAGCGGGATCTGCCGTACCTTGGCTTGGCCAACATGCACGGAACCCTAACGCACAGTACATAAGTGCCGACCGCCAACAAACAAAGGTGCCTCACCAGCTGTATTTGCTGTGTTTGATTACGAGAAAGATTGCGCAACTTCTCTTACTACGACCTAGACAGCCACCCTCTGCAGTCTTCCATTCCGCTCGGTCCTAGTTGTCTCGTCTTTCCAGAGAGTCTCAGAACCACCATCAAATAGAACAGCATTGCATCATACAACATTCGTCCCGAGCTCAACATGGCCGAGGCTAGCGCCGAAATACATGCCAGATACACGGCCGAGTCACAGAAGCGGCTCCGCCCCGAAGGCACGCAGCAGTTCCAGGAGCTCAGCAAGAGCGACAACGAGCGCCTCCGCCACCTCGCAGACGACCCGTGGGCGGACCACGAGGCTCTCGACGCCCTCACCCCGGCCCTCGCGCCGGGCTCGCACCACAAGTTCCTCATTGTGGGGGCCGGCCTCAGCGGCCTGGTCGCCGCCGTGCGGCTGATCCAGGCGGGCTTCACCGCCGACCAGATCAGGTTCATCGAGGGCGGTGGTGGCATCGGAGGGACCTGGTACTGGAACAGATACCCGGGCATCCACTGCGATGTCGAGGCCTACATCTACATGCCTCTGCTCCAGGAGACGGGCTACATGCCCTCAAGAAAATATGCCCCTGGCTTGGAGATTCGCCGCTATTTGACCCAGCTGGCCAAGCAGTTTCACCTTGACGACAAGGTCCTGTTCCGTACCACAGTGGACAGCCTGGACTGGGACGAGTCGGCGAGCAGCTGGAAAGCCAGCCTAACCACTGGTCGAGGCTCCAAAGGAGCCGACAAGAGCGAGCTTACCGTCACGGCCGAGTTTGTCGTACTCACCTCCGGGCTACTCGCCAAGCCACACGTACCCAAGCTCCCCGGCGCTGGCCTCGCGCAGTTCAAAGGCGAGCTGCTGCACACCGCTCGTTGGGACTATAGCGCGACCGGCGGTTCGTCCGAAGAGGTCTTCCCGTCTCTCGACAAGCTGAAAGGCAAGCGCGTCGGCATCATCGGCACCGGCGCCACCGCGATCCAGGTCATGCCCGCCGTGGCAGACCACGCAGGCGAGCTGTTCGTTTTCCAACGCACCCCGAGCGCTGTGTATTCACGTGGGCAGCGCGAGACCACGCCCCAGGAGTGGGCTGGTATCACGAAGCCCGCCAACTGGCAGATCGAGCGGCAGGTCAACAACACCAAGAATATCTCGTGGCCTGCGTCGCCGGACCTAGTGGACCTCGTAGAGGACGAGTGGTCGAAGCAGAAGGCGTACGCGTCCGTCGTTGGTGGGCCCGAGTACGCGTACCCGAAGCCAGAGCAGGTGCCGGAGCTCATCGGGCACTACCTGGGCCTCGACCTCGAGAACAGCATGCGCCTGCGCGCACGCATTGCGAGCATCGTCGAAGACAAGGACACTGTGGAGAGGCTCACCCCGTGGTACCCCATCTGGTGCAAGCGCCCGACGTTCAGCGAGACGTACCTGCAGGCCTTCAACAAGCCCAACGTGCACCTGGTCGACACGGACGGCAAGGGCGTCGGCAGTGCGACCGAGAAGGGTGTCGTCGTGGACGGCAGGGAGTATCCGCTCGACGTGCTCATCCTTGCGACGGGGTATGTCTCGCCGGCCACCGCAGACATGGACCCAGCGATCCGCGCTGGTGTCAACGTCACGGGCAAGGGAGGGCGCACGCTGTCGAGCAAGTGGAAAGAGCAGGGGGCGAGCACACTGCACGGCTACATCTCGAGCGGGTTCCCCAACATGATGTTTATCAACATCGCGCAGGCCGGTGCTGTGAGTGCTCCTTCTTTTTCCCCTCCTTTCTTCGTCTTCCAACTTTCCTCCGCTCCCTGTCCCTGCTGTATTTTATCGTATTGCGGTTCGCTCGGCGCTCAGAGCGTTTCTTGCTAACTCGTGCCCTGCGATCTCTCCATAGTCTCCGAACCAGGCACAGTCCATCGACATCCACGCACGGCACATCGCGCAAGTCATCGCCGCCGCGCACAGGAAGGCCGAGACCGGGTCACCCTCCGTGGTCATCGACGTCGAGCCTCAGGCTGAAGAGGCCTGGGCGTGGCGCATCGTGTCCGGCGCGGCGCGGTTCGGGGTCGCGAGCATCTGCACGCCGGGTTACATGAACAAGGAGGGCGAGCAGGGGGACATGTCGGATCAGGCGGCGATGCTCAAGGCGGCCCGCGCCGCGCCGCTGAGCGAAGGAGCCGTCCGTTTCGACGAAATCCTGCAGGAGTGGCGAGAGCAGGGCGGGTTGGAGGGGCTGGTCGTCAGCAGCGTCTCGGCTTAAAGAAGGGAACCCATGTGGCGGGGATGGGAGTGATGTGGTTGCGAGTTAATGTGGGAGGATTAAACGGGACCAGGCTTATCTGGATGTGTGAGGTTCTTAGTCTACGCGCTGTTATACACCGCTGGGCTTCTTAAAGATCTCTCTCGATCCTGTGTCTCTTAGACTCCTGATATTCGTACTGCGCTATCATCCCACCCCTGCAAAGGCTGCCGCCGCAAGAATGGACTCGCCCAATCAGATGCGACCGACAAGCCCGATCTGGTTCACATTAATAGCCACTTTTCACGTCCACGCCAGGGGTTGCCCATTCCCTCCTCTGCCAATGCTTCACACTCGGGTGTACAAACGTACACTTTACAAAACAAAACCCCAGCAGAAGAAGTCATCGCTGGCTTTCAGTCCAAGTGCGAAATGACCGCGATATACTCGCGGGCGGCTGAGAGAGGGAATACGAGGCGATCCCTATTGGGGACGGGTGTCTGGGGCTCAATCAAGACTTATACAACATCATTGAGAGCGATGTTCACGCAGACCCTGTATGGAGAATTACTCCCGCCGCGTAACGTCACTGCTCGGAGATGCAGCACATCAACTCATTCGAGCTCCCCTTGCACGTGCCGCAGTTGTGCCAATTTGTCCAGGGTAAAGAAATCCCCTGTGTCAAGCCGGGGTGGCATTCTCTCGATGGCGCGCGAGGCGAGAGCACGTACGTCCCAGCGTCTGCTGTGCCCCGTAATGTATCATCGTGGTTCCTTCGGGACAGCGCGGGGTGCCAGATCGGAGCAATCTCGATGAGCATGGCCCAGAAGGGTGGCAGAGCGGAACGTTGTCCATCAGGACACTCGTTGTAAAGTCTTGGCCCCGGCGTGGGGAGGCACAGGAAGCATATCAATGAGTTTAGGTGTGTGAGTCACCAAAGAAGAAAAAGAGGAAGTAAGTAAAGGAAGAGAGCACTGGATGGCGCAAGTACTTGCAAACCAACTGCACGAGTAATCTTCCAAGGACCTGGTGGCTTTGTTATCGCAACCCTTGTTGTGAACCTAAGGGATTAAAAAAATAAAAAAAGAGAAAGAAAAAAAAGGCGCGGAACTATGGGTTTTCCTCTTTTTCAGTAAAAGCCAGACAGACAGTGGAACTTTGGCCGATGTGCCGCGCCACAAAGAGACATTACCTAGGTAGAGACTGTCCCCCGCGAGGACGGCTCGCCTTCCGGAGGGAAAGTTACAAGCCCGTCGTAGTTGTAGCCCAGGCCCGTCGTAGTTGTAGCCCAGGTTTTCCGTGCCGGCACCTTTGATGGCCATGGCTTTCGAGGTTGGCGATAACCTCCACAGCTTACGCGGGAGACCTACAGGATATGAGTGACTCGCGGCGGTCCTACCATGGGCAAACAAGAAGAAAAGGCTGTGATCATGGAAGCCCTCAAAGACGTCCTGCAGTACGCGTAGTACCGTGAGTTGCGTCCAAATGCGGCAACTGCCAGCGCATTGCTCGCAAACACCCATTGTGGCCGGTTGTGCCGTGGGATGGTGGGCATCGGCCGAAGGACAACTAACAAATAGACAGGGAGATCACCATTTCGTATCGGTGCATGGGGATTGTCAGGTGTCGTCAGACAATATCCATCCTCAGGGCCAGAATATTCCCCGACAGGCCAGCCCAGGTCGACATGTCGGTGTAGAGACGGGTCAGCTTACATCGTGGGCCACTGGTTGCTCAGACAAGGCCCGGAGTGGTCATGTTCAGGCGAACAGGTCACCTAGGCAGGAACCCCATCCGAGCAACTATGGCCAGGCCACGACCGGTAGTCACATGGTGTGAGTCGTGATAGAGGAGGACCACCACCTCGGCCCGGGCAGACACGAGCAGTACATCCCTGACCGACGATGTGGCCTATAGGAACCCGGCCATTTCCCATCTAGCTCACGCCTCTTGCTTGGGTTTCTGTCCGTTTGGCAGAGGAGCTCTCAAAATAGACCCTATGGACGCCGGCCGAGTGCTCTTTGTCTCTCTCTCTCTCTCTCTCTGTATATATATATAGAGTGATGCAAGTATGAGCAATCTCTTTCCCATACTTCGCTATTTGTTCCGACACTCATGCAAGTACAGCACCCGCGCAAGCTGGGAGCAATTTGGAGCTACATCCGTGATCAAAACACCCATGGGTGACCTCAGTCGGGGTGCCGTAGCGCCCCGTCAGATCTTGTCACGAGCCTGTGGCTGGCTGTTTGTCTGTAGCTGAATTGTGAGTTCTAGTCCACTGACAATATCAATAGCCTACGGCTGACATCAGGAACAGGAGAGAGATGTCTGACATCCTGCCCCGACGTGAAGATATTTCCTGAAAGGTCGTACGAGGCACAGATGTCATCGACGCTGCGGCCGCCTAAAAAATTCTAGGCCGCTCCACGTGCCACTATCCCTAGTCGTCCAACCAGACCGGAAAGGAGTCTCTGTACGACCTCCAAGTGGGAATGTCACGCAGCGGGATGAAAATCGGCAACGTAGTCTGAGCCACGTTCAGTAAACGCAGCAGGATATCGTACGTCTCTTCTGCTACATTAGGGACGGATATATTTCACAATTAGTCACAACCTCGAAACTCGGGGGGCATTTGCCTGGGGTCGTCATATGAACAGGGAGCGTCCACGGATATCAGTGCGCACGCTCGATGGTTGCGCGCACAGAACAGGGTCTCAATTGTTCGTCGCAGATACGCGCTTGCACATAAGCTCTGCTTGCGAACCTCCACGACAGGTCGCAAGTGCAGATCCTGTGAAGTCACTTTGAGCAGATAGAGGCCGCATCACATACAAGGACGACCTCCGGAGGCCGTCATGCTAGTTGAGACACCTCATGCCTTCACTATTATTAGCTCTGCCATCTCTCACGAGCTTCGACTCGTTGATAGATCCCGAGTACAGTGCCAACTACTAAGCCGTGTACTGAAGCCACAGCCTGAGCCGGTGCGGCCAAACGAAGGAGCACAACAAATAAGTGCAATGGACAGAATTATCACGAGTGCTAAGCACTACACTTCGTCCTCGGCTTTTGCCGGTCCGAGCTAACGGAAACGATGACGTGAAACAATAAAGACGACATGCCCAGCAATTAGCTCACTGGAATTCCAGGAACCTTGCCCGCTTCTCCGACGTATCCTGTTGGGTGCCCCAGTGAAGGAGTTGCGTGTTTCCGCCTCGTATGTACCTCAAGGCGAAACGTATTCTGCGAGGTAAGCGAATAGCACAACCCCCGAGAGGCGCCTGTGTAACTTTGGGAGCCTCCTCCTTCTTCTTCTTCTTCTTTCTTCTTCGGGATAATGCACAGCTCAGCAACTCGACTGTTCGACCGTATGTAATGCGGCTCATATAACGTGTCTTTCTCCAAGACAACAGACCGAAGCACAGGAATGCTTCCCAAGGGTTCCCTTGGTGGTCTCCGGATGGCGTGCAAATGAGACAAAGGCCCGTCGGAATATTGCTCGGAAGCGCCGTTCGGCCGGCTCAGGTACTTCCACACACAACGACTGCCAATGTTAACACGGGAATGCAGGGGGCTACAACTCTGATCTTAGACACGAAGCGAAGAGGCACGGCAGAGGGTGGGGGCGCAGGCCCCTCGGCAATCGCGAGCTCGCCATTCCAACTGCCACCAAGCCACACGCGGGGGTCCTGCACAGGTGCGATTCGTCGCGGAGAACTGAATGTCCCATATAGGCACCATGGTCGCTTGTGTCCAGGTCGGAACACAGGTGGCGTGACCACGCAGATGGTACCTCGAGTCGGCATCGCAAAGGCGCCCGCTGCTGGCAGCTTCTTTTCGGATAAAGAGAGAGGCATGCAGAAAGAAAAGCCCCGACGAGGTGAGGCAGCGAGCAACGCCGTTGATGATCAGGTGAGGTCGAAGCGTTGATTGGCTGGCTGGCTGGATTGCCAATTTCAGGGTCTTGACGTGGTGGAGCAAGTCTCCCGTGCCTCGTCCAAAACGCTACATGCGTCGCTGCCAGTTGAAACGGCAGGTCGCGTCTATTCTTGGGCTCAATGCTGCCATTGACCACAAACCGATGTGTGAGAGTCCCGGATCCCAGCTCCGGTAGTGTGTGGCAACGCGAAGGCATTCGGAGACGACAGCCGCGTCAGACCGAACACAGACAACTGTCACGATCTGGGCAGGGATTAAGCCGCCTGCTCCCTTGCGCCAACACCACTCCCAAGTATCGGACGTCTGGCTTTTGTCAAGCCGGTCTTAGAGCGAGGGAAGAAAGGCGGCAGAGCGGCCATATTTGGGTTTGATGACAGCTGCTGTCGCGGTCGCTGGCGAGATTGCGCGGGCGGTACTTCCATAGTTCGGTCCTGTTAGCTCCGCAGATTAAGTTTGACTCCGGCAGCGGGTGTGTACTTCTGGCACGGATGACAGGAAGTACGGTACGGAGCACGAAGCACCTAGTTGCTGGTGGCGTTGCCGGCAGCGCCTGTGCAAGCGCAGCTGTCGAGCGTCGGCGCGCATCGCGGGCTGGTGGGAGATGACCTTGGAAGACAGCGGACGAGCGACGAGGTCGAATTTGAGCCACGTCTGTGGGGCCACGTGCACTGAGCAGGAGCGTGCTGGCCACCGTGCAGCACGGCCGGGTGCTCCTGCTGTGTGCAGACAGGCGCAAGGATGGGGTGGCTTCCTCTTGTCTCTGTACCTTCCGCGCCCATGGACAAGCCGCTATCCAATTGTATCTCTCTGCGCATGCCCCAGTGGCATTAGGCGGCATTCCTGCCGTGCTGCTCCGAACTTGACGTCTGTCAATCGCATGCGCCCGCCCATCCTCGGGCTGCTGTGGCACGTTACAAATCGGATGCCACACCGGCTGTGATACAGCGCGTTCTCCAGCAAGCCAACGACATCTTTCTGGACTGGGGCTTCATTTCTTAATGGTAGGGAAATCAAACACTGCAGGTGGGCTCCCCCAGCACTGATGGGACGGCAGAATCTCCGTCCGCCAAGCTTCGCCTGATCGCCAGGGACAGAAGAGCCCTGTCCGACGCACTGGGCAGGATCTCAATCGCAGGGGCCGCCGCTGCGGAATCCGGGGTTCCTGGCGCAGTGGTGACGCCAGGGTCTTTCCGTCAACGGCGGCATTTGTTCACCACTGGACGGCCGGCAGGACTCTGGTAGTCCATGGAGGCATTGCAGCCGCACAGCTGATGCGAATCACGGGCACTTTACGACACTCGAGTCAGCCCTCAGCTTTCAGAATGTGTATCCATAGCAGACCCGGTCCGAAGCTTTGACGACCGACGAACATGAGGGGCCAATCTTGCTTATTCGCTTCAAACCGGAGACCGTTGACCATCCCGTACCCCCGGCCTGCTGTCACATACATATTCCGGTGTCACCCCAGCATACTACTCTGTACTGCGTGCACAGGAGGGAGTTTTTTGGAGGTCAGTCGAGGGGCTCGCAGTGCGATTCCAGACCAACAAGGCGCCCGATCATGCCTCCCAGGTGACCCCGAACTAGCCCTGCTTCCAAATGGCGCCATCTTGTAACAAGTGCATCCCGGCACGTTGCGCTATGATGGCGGTATCATAACCGTCTGAGTGCTCCGGCCCGGCTGATTCGACGAGCCAAGAATGCAAGCTGCCAGTGCCCCTGAGCCGGGATGTCAGGTCATCCAGCCGCCCAATCATCAGCTTGTCTGATCACTCCTCCAGAGTCCAGACGGCGCTTCCTGCCCTGGCCCCACGGCCCCTCTCTCGCCCCTAATGCACGATGCATATTTTCTCTGCTTTGCCGAGATATCCTGCATCGGAAATCCACCTTGACACTTGGGGGCTTCTCCGCACGAGGCAGCATGATGCCCTCCAGCATATTGTACACAGGCAGGATGGCAGGCTGCTTGGTGGATTGTGGTGGCTCACATGACCCGGCCGTACGTATCACATACAGTCTGCACGCTTGACCATTCCATACAATAGGTTATTAGGTACCTTAGGGGCACACACACAAAGAGCCACGATTCAGGGGCCAAATTCGCGCGTGGGTGCGCCCCAAGGCGCGAGGCTCTCGGACTGCCCCTATTCCAAACTCAGTAGCCCCCGGCTGCGAGTGCGCTGCGTAACGTTATAGCTGTAGAAAGACCCATCTATCGTAAGGTTGTCATCAGGAACGTGAGCGATGGGATTTGCGAGGGGCGTCATCTTTTGCCTCTCTCCCACTTCATTCCCACTCTCGAGGACACACTCTCTGGAACCACCAGCCGCGACAGGGAATTGCGCGCGCAGGATCAGCCTGCTGCAACGCTGGCGGAGACACTCCGTGTTCATACTGGGCCACCACGTTCCCTGCCTGAGGGTAGCCGGTTTCAGGCCCTCGACTCACCCCGCCGCGCCGGGCCATCTCGTCCAACAAGTCCCTGCCCTCAGCACTCGACACACAAGAGACGAGGAAGCAGGGTTCTTGTCGCTTGTCTCTGCAGTGCCAGTCAGCAGCGTCGCCGCCCGCGCCCGGCCTCTCGGATTGGGTGGCTTATCTGACACCCCTGGAATCTGACCAAGGTCACAGGCCTCAGAGTCGCAAGAACCTGCAATGTCACACTCGGCCTTCTCGCCCTCGCACGCACGCCGCGGGGACGACGACCCCTTGCCAGACCGCCTGCCTCGATCTCCTCCGCTTGGCAGCTCTGCCCCTGCCCGCCGCGAGTCCCACGACAGCGACAGCCCGACCGTCCCCGGACGACCTGCTCGCTTCGACAACAGCCTCCTGCCGTCTGGACCGCCGTCGCCGTCCCTCCCGCCAGCCCCCAGCACGCTGTCTTCCAGGTACGTTCCGCGACCGAGCCTTTGCCAGACGGTCACCTGCTGGCTCCTCCTCCACCTCTACCCTGGCTGGCTGCAGGAGAGTGTCCTGTGAAGTGGTTCTCCCAATTCCACGTTCTGCCCCATTCTGTCAAACCACCAACCGCCTCAAAGGCGATTCTGACAGCCGGCTGTGCGACCTGAGCAGCCAGTGTGACTGGAACATCGGTCGTTGGAGCAGCCGAGCACAGCATTCCGCCCGCAGGCCTCACCCCAGAAAACATACTTTTGTGGTTTGTTTGTTGTCGAAAGCTAATTCCCGACCTCTTTTTCTCACGCGCAACAGCCGCCAGTACTGGAAAGCAGCGCCGAGCCCGCTCCATACAAGACCTGTGCTCTCGCCTCCACCCAGCGTCAGCCCGAGAAACGCCCAATTCCCAGCCCGAGGCCGCGATCTACAAGTTCAAACGCGCTTCTCTTCTGCGCCACCTCACAGTCCAAGCCCGCTGCCACCAACACGTCTGGCGAACGGGAATGCGGTCGATCTAGGCGAGACTTCCTTCTTCGAAGACACGCCTTCTCCCCCGATCTCGCCCACGTCCGACCATTCTGAGTACGTCCCGGACTCTAGCTGTCCCTGGTCGCCAGCCGTTCATCCAACGTTACCCCCAGTTAGAAGAGATGTGGTGCTGACTAGGACGGAATCCCGTGTGTCGCTCAGGTTCATCACGTCCTCGCATGACACCCCGCGCGCTCCGAGCCCAACGATAAGCACGAAGCCCGCGAGCGCTTCTGCTGGGCCTGTCGCCGCCATGGCTGGCAATTCCGGCGGAACAGAAGCGCCCAAGGGTGCCACACGGAACTCGTCGATAGACTCAGCACTGTCTGCGATATCTGGCCGGAATGGCTCCCAGCAAGGTGCAGCTGACGGCACAGCCGGCTCCAGCGAGATCGCTACGCTCATCTCGGCCGCCGGGAGCCCAGAAGCTGTGATCCAGTACTTGCTCAAGGAGAAGCAAGCGAACTCGCAACAGAACGCGCAGCTGTGGCGACTGGTAGATAAGCAAAGAGCCATGATCTTGGGCCTCAACAAGGATCTGGAAAGAGCACTCAAGGACAAGGAAAAGTATCGGAAGAAGCTCAAGGAGGTCATCGTAGCATCCGAAACACAACCCACGAGATCCGACAATGCCGCCCAACTACGGCCGATTGTCATTCCCCGAATTGACGTCAACGCGACCAGAGAGCTCGTGGAGTCGCCTAGGTCGGTGCACTCGATGGACGAACCGGACAGTGCAAAGGAGTCGCCTGTCGACATGGCCCTTGCGCCATATCCGATCACCCCTCCAGCAGACAAGGTCGCCACTGCTGGCCCTCCATCTGCCGTTGGGGAGCTTCTCGACCCTCGCTCGGCGATGCCAAAGTCGTCCGAACACGCCCTTGACAACTATGATCACGAGGCGGAAGAGTCTGCTGCCGCCGCAACAAAGCAACCGTCCAGTACGGGTCGTGAGATTCCATACAACGCCTCTCTGCCGCCGTCCAGAAGTCTGCCAAGCGCACCACCGACGATGCCACCACCCAAACCCCCTGGTGCTTTGCCCTCATTGTCGATCACCGAGGGCACTCCGATACTGGGACAGGGCAGCCCGACATTCCCACCTCCGCCGACGGCCCCGCCACCACGGAAACCGCCACCTGCCCCTCTACAGCTGAAGAAGGGGAATCTTTCGCCAACGATGCCGCCACCAGAGATGGATAACGACTCGGAGTCAGACTACGACGACCTTCTCGACGTTGATGAACTGCCGATGACAGACAAGCGTGGCCGCCGTCGGACAAGAGAGGAAGACGACCGTGTCCGCGAAATCCTGGCAATCGAAGAGGCACAGGCACGAAGCCGGTCAGGCAAGAGCAAGCAGTCTACACCAACAAGTTCGGATGCGGCCGTCAGTCCGAAGACCATGCCTCTGAGCTCTCGAATGCCAGGTATCCAGCCTGCAATTGCACGAGAGAATGCTTCTGCATCTCTGGCGAGCGTATTGAACGGCGACGATGACGTGCGCCAGACAACGCTGACAGCACCGATGATGAACCCAGGCCTGCCAGCAAGCCCGCGGCCCATGGGGCCGAAGTCCCCTGTAAGCTCGCCTCCCCTGTCGCCGCGAGGTCTTCCAGGTGGCCCGCTCTCGCCACGGCCACCGCGGCAAAACATCCCAATGCCACCAGGTACTCCAATGTCGACAGGGTCCTCGACGGATGTACACAGAGGCACTCCCGGAATGCCAGAGGCTTCAACACAAAAGTCCATCGAGGCAGCACAACCAAGCCCGCAGTCCAGCAGGCAAAGCCCGACAACGCGGGTCCGGATTTTCAATGGCTTCAAGACGGAAGAATACCCAGATCTTCTACTCCCACCAAACGCTCTCCCTTCGATCGAGGTCAGGGTTGCGTCATCACGTATGAAGCCACCACGTGCGAGTATGATTTCACTCACGCAGCTCGAAGAGGATCCAGTGTTCACACTGGCGATATTCTCTCGCGCAGAGGGTGGAGAACTGTGGCGAGTAGAGAAGGATACATCGTCTCTCGCGAGGCTGGACAGCCGCATGAAACAGTGTGCGGCCTTCACCGCCAAGACACCAGATCGGTCACTATTCACGGGCCACGCCCCAGCTAAGCTCGACGCTCGTCGGCAAGTTCTAGAGGCTTACCTGGAAGAGTTGCTTGACACGCCGCTGGACAGTGCTACCGCGCTCGAACTCTGCAAGTATCTGTCCACGAACGCCCTAGCTCCTAACACAGATGACATGGGAACCGTTGTTGGAGCTGCTGCCGAGGAGGCGGGGACTCAGCAGAAAGGACCAGGCGGCCGGCCGTTCAAAACCGGGTATCTCACCAAGCGAGGCAAGAACTTTGGTGGCTGGAAGGCACGATTCTTCGTCCTCGAGGGTCCACAACTCCGCTACTTCGAGACACCTGGTGGTGCCCATCTTGGGACGATCAAGCTCCAAAAGGCACAAATTGGCAAGCAATCACAACATAACACCGATGCTGGATCTGCCAATGGCGAAGACTCGGATAATCAATACCGCCACGCATTCCTAGTCCTGGAGCCGAAGAAGAAAGACTCTTCCAGTCATGTGAAGCACGTTCTCTGTGCCGAGAGTGACGTGGAACGCGATGAATGGGTTGAGACATTACTTCATTGGATCGACTATGTCGAGCCTGGCAAAGAGGACCCGTCAGCTGCACAGTCGTCTGACGTTGCCCCGCGTCGTGGATCCGGAGGCCAGGCGTCCAAGAGCGGCGGGCAGACGGTGAAGAAGAAGAGCGCCCCCAGCAAAGGACAAGTGTCTCGTCCTCGCGGTGGCAGTCAAGACGGGCTCATTGGCATGAGCTACGACTCAGCCAAGGCGGGGAGTACCCCTGACGGTGCCCCTCCACGTGGGAGAGGAGCGGCAACCCCGGATATCATGATGCAGGCACCGCTTTCGGCCACTTTCAACATATCGGGGCCCAGCAACCCTCAGCCGATCGCGGACACCACGATGTGGAGCGGCAGAGCCGGGCTGGCCATTCCCGGGCCGACTCACGAGGAGAAGAAGCAGCGAAAGCGCAGCTTCTTCGGATTCGGACCCAAGACACGCTCTTCTACCGATGACCAGGACTCTCTGTATGGCTCAAGCGCGCCGAGCGTGACGCAGGCTGAATCCCGAGGTCCGATACGGCAAGTCTTCGGGGCACAGCTCGCTGATGCCGTCCGCTACAACGGCCCCACGGATGCGAACGTGCCACTGCCCTCTGTTGTGTACAGATGCATTCAATACCTAGATGCGAAGAACGCTATCCTGGAAGAGGGCATTTTCAGGCTGAGTGGCTCGAACGTGGTCATCAAGGGCTTGCGTGAGCGCTTCAACCAGGAAGGCGACATCAACCTGGTGACAGACGAGACGTACTACGACATCCACGCCGTGGCATCACTGCTGAAGCTCTATCTACGTGAGCTGCCCACCACGATCCTCACGCGGGATCTGCACATGCAGTTCATTTCTGTCTCGGAGATGACTGTCCACAAGGACAAGATTGCAGCCTTGGCCGAGCTCTGCCTGCGTTTGCCGCAGGCCAACGCCACCCTGCTCAAGTATCTGATCGCGTTCCTGATCAAGGTCATCAACCATGCGGACCACAATAAGATGACAGTCCGCAACGTTGGCATTGTCTTCTCGCCGACGCTCAACATTCCCGCGCCCATCTTCGCTCTGCTGCTTGGCAACTACGAAGCTGTGTTCGGCATTGAGCCCGAGGCATACGAACTGCCCTCACCCGACGCCTCAGATGCCGACTCGAGGAGCACGTTCGAGGCTCCGCCACGCCGACCGTCCACGGGCACGGGTCCCATCGCCGAGTCGCCGCACAGGCAGAGGTTGTTGGAGCAGATCCAACAGCATCGAGGGAGCCCGACCCCCCCACCTATGAGCAACGGATCCTTGAGGCCGGCAAACGCCCCACCACCGCGGATGAGCAGCTACGAGCCTTTCTATCCAGGTCTCGTTGGCGCCAAGGAGCAGGGTTACAGAGGGCCATCATACGAGCAGCAGGCCGTGCAAAGCAACACCCTGTACGAGTCCGAGCAGGACGACGAGCTGGACCAGGGCTTTGCCGCCCGATCCAGACGTCGCGAGAGCACGATGTTCATGGGCGGGCAGGGACTCTCGGCGCAGGGCTCCAAGAGCAGGCTGCGCGAGGAGACCCGCATGTGAATCGAGCATGCGGAGTTTGAGTTTTCCCATATTCTCTCGATCAGCGCCACGCATGCAGCACAGCGACTATATATATACCCACTACGCACGGGGGACAAGGCGTCTCCCTGCACATCAAGATAGAGCGAACGTGTTCTTCCTGTTTTTTTCCCCTTCGTCTCTTATACGATATCCACCATGATCTGATTTTTGGGTTCTCTTTTTTTGTCGATTCTCTGTCTTTGTCTGAGGTGCATGGCTCGATACCACTGATGCCTTGTTTCTCTTTTTCGGGCTGGTCATGCTGCTTACAACAGGATATATATACTTTGCACCTTGTCCTGGCCTAGGGCAAGTGCCGTGGTGCCTCATGAATGAGGGTGGGCTTGGGGCCAGGGATGGAACAATTCGAAAGAGGACAAGTGCGAGCTTGGTAGAGGGCAGGAGAGTGGCCTGGCGCCGTATACCTATCGTCGCTAGACCTAGGAGTAAAATGGCTGGACATATTACATTGAGACCGAGGTTGCTTGCTATCGCTTGTGCGTCTTGCGTGCTTGAAGATACTCTCCCGTGATGCTAAGCTAGGTCCTACGGGATCCGCGTGATGGAACCTGTAGATTGCGACATTCGACCACGTACACACATACACACTCGCCTCTTTACAATGCAGGGCTTGGCTCCCCAGTCACAAGGATGCTTTCGTCCATGTAGCACGGAAACGTGCTGCTCGTCAGAAAGGCAAACACACGCGCGGGAGGAGCAGACGCGGTCCAGCAGTAGATCTCAAGGCCCGACGTACCCGACCAAGGTAGCGGAAGCGTAGCTTGGCAAGGAGAGAAAAGCCCTCTGCGCCCGCCCGTCCGTGGTCTCGCGGGCCGGCACAACACCCTAGCAGTGTGCTCTTGTCCGCGGTCGGCGACCTTGAGACATTTGACACGTCCGAAAGAGGCAGGTAGTGGGTGGTATGTTTGTCGTGAAGGGAGCCAGCCACCAAGACAGGCTCCCCAGCTTCTTGGGTATTCTTTATCTTCACATGGCCATGATATATGTATGTATTATAAGGTAGAGGAGGAGGCTATGTACCGTAGGAGTCACTGTATCTCGATCAAAAAAACGCTGGCGAGAACTTGGCCTGCTCGGGGGGGG